>CM038121.1:25217741-25290620 GCA_001642375.2 Mentha longifolia
TATATAAAAAAGCATGAAAGAATATCTAAATAACCGGTTTTTCATGGTCTCCGTGAATAAAATGGTTCTCATAAGAACCCTCCCTTATATAGTTTTTTTGGATGTTATTAGTGGTTTTGCCGAAACTAGACACTAGCCCTGGAAAAACCCTTAGGCTCGTTTGGTTGGCAGGAAAGTAATGTTGTCAGGTAAAATGATTCTGAGGAATGTGATTCTGGGGAAAATAAAATAGGAAAGTCAAGTTGTTATGAAATATGATTCTGAGGAAGTATTATTCTGAGTAAAATGAATCCTAACTAATCAACAATCCAGTGTTTGGATTAAAATTGTCTAGATTCTATATGAGAATCAAGTTATCGTTTAACATTGAAAAAATATCAATTTCATAATATCAAATTTCATTACTATTATTATTATTATATTATTATTATTATTATTATTATTATTATTATTACTTATTATTATTATTATTATTATTATATTTTTTTTGATTTTATTACTATTATTTTTTGGTTATTATTATTATTTTTTAATTTGATTTGTTGTTTTATTATTTTTTTTATTATTATTTTAAATTATTATATTATTTTGTTTATGGTTTTTACTATTATTATATTATTATTATTATTATTATTATTATTATTATTATTATTATTATTATTATTATTATTATTATTATTATTATCAGAATCTATGTATTAAAAAGAATACCTAGGTTGGAGTAGGGAATAAGAATCCTTGAATTTTGAACTAACTTTCATTGATGTAAGGATTCTTATTACTTTCCTGAATTTTATAAAATTTGAAACAAACACAAGAATTTAATTTTTTGGAATCTGATTACTTTCCCTGTTACACCAAACACAGGAATTTAATAATTTGGAATTAGATTACTTTTCCAGAGCAGAATCCCGCCAACCAAACGAGCCCTTAGGGGTTTTATATTTGTGTCCGACTTTTGGTAATTTTGGGGTTTATTATCTAGTTTCATGCTTATTTGCAAAAAAAAAAAACATCATTAAATATATAAAAGCATGAAAATATCTAAATAAACGGGTTTTCACGATTCTTATGAATAGAATGTGTTGGTCCCGAAAGTGACTAACACACGTAGAGGGGGGTGAATACGTGTGTTGAGAAGTGTTTAACTTCTCTTTCGTTTTTCGTCCTTTTTATCAAGTAGCGCTTCGAATGCTAGTGAGGCTTTCAAAGCTTTTAGCTCGTGTGAGAGTGCGGAATGTGGTGAGACTTGAGTTTTCTTGCGATTGAAACCAGCTTGTTATTTAAAGCGAGTGTGTGTGTATGCAAATATCAAAGCGATAATAACATAGTAAAGAGAGACGAACAATTTAATAGTGGTTCTGAGCACCTCTCCTACGTCCACTCTATCCTCGACGAGATGAATACCTTCACTCGGTACTCCTTGTTTTATACTTCCAAGGGGAAGTGATTCAAGGCTAGTAACAAACTTACACTTGAATTCCTCAGAGATTTCATACGGGCTCTCGAGAAGCCTTACAACAACAAACTTTGCTACAAAAACTTTGCAACCTTACAACTCAATCTAACACGATAGACTTGGTTTTGGGGTTTTGGGTTTTCGTAAATGAGAATCCTTACAATGAAGATCACAAGTAAGAGATAAGGATTCTCCGAAGCTAGGCTTTTGATATATGCGGTTGAACCTAGAAAAAAAGTAGTTGCAATACTCAAGAAAATATATTTCTTAAGGACACACTAATGTGAAGCGCTTCGAAGAACTAAAGGAATGTAACGGATGATCTGCTTGAGTTCTTGCGAGTAGTATGCTTGAATTGTTTGTACGTGCGTTAGTTTTTAGTGTGTGTGCAACTCCTTCTATTTATAGCGATAGGAACCCTACTTCCCGTTGGAGAGAAGCAGCGCGTGTTCCTCACTTTTCCGTGAATTATGGGAAAGTAGTTATTTGTCAGGTGCTTAATCATCACCTACAGTACTGAGAAAATCACTGCATGGTGGTTGAATCAGGGTATGGCGGTCTGCACCTTATCAGGACTTTTCTACCAAACCGCTTCTGTTGAGCAATAACGTGATTACACGTGGACTGCAAGTGCGGCGCTCGTCAGAGTTTGAAATTCAAACTTGTGGGTTGGTGAGTCAACGTATCATACTTATAATATGGACGCTTCAAGTTTAGCTCTAGATCAGAGACGCTTTGGGTGAGCTGACTTGAGAGCGCTTCGCTTCCATTGAACGAAAGCTTCATTCTAGGTACTGTCTGAAGCGTTTCAAAGACGCGTTGTCAATCGTAACTGATGACGCTTTCACTGTTGGAGCCGTTTCGCTTCCTGACGCTCGCGAACTCTGACTGCATCATCCTTAGTGCTTCTAGACTAAAGTATAAACTTCATAACATGCAAGCTTTGCTAATAATAACTAGTTAGATTCATCAAAAATAATAAGGGAAATAATGATTCTAACAAGGGTTTTTGAAATCGAATCAAAACAAATTGTTTCGAACTTGATCCAAGTTCCCCCTTAACATAATATCCCAATAGAATGGTTTTCATAAGAACCCACCCCTATATAGTGGTTTTGCGTGTTATTAGTGATTTTTCGGAAACTAGACCCTAGCCTTGGAAAAACCCTTAGGAGGGGGTTTATATATAGTGTCCCCTAAGGGTTTTTTCAAGACTAGGGTCTAGTTCTCCGGGGCTAGAGTCTAATTTCCGGATAACCACTAATAACACCCAAAACCACTATATAGGGAGAGTTCTTATGAGAATCATTATATTCGTATAACCGTGAGAACCAGCTTATTTAAATATTTTTCATGTTTTTTTATCTTTTTTTTGCAAATAAGCATGAAACTAGAGAATAAACTCCAAAACCACCAAAAGCCGGACACGAGATAAAAACCCCAAGGGTTTTTTCAGAGCTAGGGTGTCACGCCCCGATTCCTGTGAACCAGGGTGTGACGGGGGTTGGATTAAAGAAGCGGGGAAGAAAGGGGATAATACTAATTTATGACTATTTTATGAGTATCTTAAAACGTAGAATGAGACTATAAAGAAAATGGTGGGGTAAACCAGCGTCAAGTTGCCAAGTGGAGTCGACTATTTACTACGACACATTAGAATTACCGAGAGTGAGTAAGAAATCGAGCGTCCAAGTGGAACCATTGCAGGGCACTCTCCACCTTGCATAAAGTAAAAGATGGGGTAAACCGGTTTTTAGTAAACTAGAAATGTCGACATCCACTTCGAAAAATGGGATAACCATAATTGAGTGGGAATTCGAGCTTCCAAAAGGAACTGATATACGACACTCTCCATCCAATAATAAGTAAAATAGGAAGAGAGAAATAAGTTTAGGAAACAAAGAAACCATATTATATAACTAGAGGGTTGGAAGATGACGCCCTCGACTTATTTATTATTACCAAACTAGTAGTCTTGTTATCAGAGTTATGAGCAAAATAACATAGCGGAAGCTTAATAAAGTCTTGCAACAACCCTCTGCCTCAGCCTTGCTGCGCATCACCTGCTTCCAGACCTGAAAACATTTGAAAGAGTTTTGGGCTAAGTACTTGATGTACTTAGTGGTCATGCCCTTTTGGCAAGCATTTTAAAAACTGGCAATTTATCCATACATAGTATATCAAGAGGCTTGCAGAAAACAACTCTTGAAAATACAAATATCATTTTGGGGTGTGTGATGTTCATTCCTGGACTCAACCAAGGCTACAAATCACCTTTGGTTCATCTAGACCGGGTTCAGGGCCGTAACCCTAAATAATCCCAGTACTTGCAGAAAACCTGAGTCGAAACTCAAGGAATTCGCCATTAGTTAGCATACGACGTGATCAAGGCATCGTATGTAACCGGGGTGCGCACAATTCAAAGTTAGTATATCTAATACTAACAATGAATCTCGATCGATCCATAGAGTCATTTCTTAGAACATACACACAAAATATTTTTATGGATAATTGCATTTTATAACATAAATTTAAACAGCATTAAAAACAATGCCAAAATATTTTACCCACCTGTAATCTGGAGCAACCTGGAGAATAACTCTAACTTATATTATAACCTTTCTTCAGTAAAGCCTTGAAAATATTGATCGAGGTTGTAGAGATACAAACTTATTTTTTAATAAAAAAAATGGAAGAATGCCGGAAGAGTTGGGATGATATAAACTAAAACTTGTTGATAAAAAAAATGAAGAATACTACACATACTTTTATAGGAAAGTTTTAAGTTGCTGGTCATTGTTGATTTAATTAGTCATCAATCTAGGTTTCGACACATACGGCTATGTATATTACTCACCAAGCCTTTATGTACTAATAGTGTGCCACGTATAAAACTTAAACAAGAGTCATGTAGCTCTTCACTTTGAAAAGGTAATTATCCAAAGTTATATCTACATATATAATGTATAAGATAATTATTATATGCATTACAACATGCATGCACGTATCAATATATATCATGCATTGAAAGTATACTAATTAATAAATATAACTACAATAGTATTTTAAATAGTGTAAAAAGTGCAAATTAATCAAGTTCATGCATGAACCTAAATATATACATGTGTATATTTATGTAAATTTTACCAACGACATGCATACACATACACATATATATATATACACGTATTTTCTCTAATGACATATACCATTAGAAATTTTATCTTGATATACTCATTATTTACTAATAAGACTCTCTTTTTTTATTATTATTTAACTAAATTATACTTTGAAAAATTCGGGATATTACATAGGGTCTAGTTTCCTGAAAATCACGAATAACACCCAAAACCACTATAGGGAGGGTTCTTATGAGAACAATTATATTCGTGAGAACCCGTTTATTTAGATATTTTTTCATGTTTTTCTATATATTTAATGATGCTTTTTTGAAAATAAGCATGAAATTAGATAATAAACCCCAAAATTACCAAAAGCTAGACACTAGATATAAAAGGGTTTCTCCAGGACCAGGGTCTAGTTTCCTCAAAACCACTAATAACATCCAAAACCACTAGATAATAGTAAACCACAAAACTACCAAAAGCCAATCAACACTAAAAAAAGCATGATGTTTTTTGAAAGAAGTATGAAAAATATTAAAAGAAGCAATAAATCAACACTAATAAAGCATAAATTTAACAATAAAAAGCATGAAATTAACACTAAAAAAGCATGAAAAATAATTAAAAGAAGCATAAAATTAACACTAAAAAAGCATGATTTTTTTTTAAAGAAACATGAAATCAACACTAAAAAAGCATGAAAAAAATTAAAAGAAGCATGAAATTAACACTAAAACATAATGATTTATTTAAAAGAAGCATGAAATCAACACTAAAAAAACATGAAATAAAATTAAAGAAGTATGAAATTATCAATGATTGGAATTCCGTCATTTAAGCATTTAATAAATACTTAATTGGAATGCTGTTATTAATATATGAGACCTTAATATAAATATCTTATAATAACTATTTAAGCATCACATACTAACTATATAAGCATCTTATATTAATTATTTAAGCAATATTAATAACTAAGCAATATACTAAGTGTATTTAAACATTAAACAAATAATATTTAAGCATTCAATAATTAATAGTGCGCATATATAATATAAAAAGATGCACCATGAAGTAAAACAGTTTCATGAAATAGGAGTATTATGTAAGCACGATCTCATCTCCAATTTCGTTTTTTTTTTTTTTTTTTTTTTTTAACCAACTAAATCCGATGTATATTTGATTGCCGGATTATTAGGAATCAGTTGGACGAATTTTATACTACAATGACTAAGTTGCCCGTACGAATCATAACAATAATTAAAAATCAGTTTAACAAAATATTTGTGATCAAATCTATACCACACGATTAGCAAAAATTAAGGGTGTGGATGAGTTCCTAGTTCTCACATAATCACTATCTCCCATGTGAACCTCCCTATATATATAAACGAATATCTCATATGGATATGAGAATATGGTAAATATTATCTCTCCCGCAGAAATGAATGCAGATCGAAGTAAGATCAATAGTTTAGATCTGTATGCTTTCTGTATATACATATACATGTTCGGCTCGATTCGATTCGAATAGGGATAAGTGTCTGAAATCTATAGGAGGAGACATAGGTCACGAGAAGAGGGGGTTAAGGAGTCATATTCAATTCATTGATAGGATGAGTCTTTTATTGCTGGAGGGACCAACCTTCAGTCTCTTCATCTACAATCACCTCCACTGATTCACACACACTCACGCTCATACTCTTCCTCATAAAAGTATTTTTCTTTTTTAATTTATACTCATTGATAAACCAAATGGCAAAGCTACAAAATCTTCATTGTCAATCACATGCATTTGCACAGACCCCCTCATAAATGGGTCGAGGTCGGTTTGGTGGGACTCCCCTAATTTATTAATTTATATATATGGAAATTAATCAATCCTTTTTTTTTTATTTTTTATTATTGCATCCAAATACAACAACCAAGTGCAAGATTAAAAATAAATTATTGAAAGAAAAAAAAGGCCCCAAAGACCTTTGTATGGTTAGGCCACATCCTTATTGGCCATCAGGAAAGAGACTTTTCTCTCCTTATATATTACATTAAATAAATCCCAAAAAAAAAAAAAAAAAAAAAAAAAAAAAAGAATTCGCCCGCGCGTGTGTCCATCACTCGCACGTGCGATCCGCACCCCAGAAAAAAAATTGAGTCCAGTATATGGTTAGGACAAAAAGAAAAAGCCCAAAAGAAGGGAAGAATTCCCGCCAAAAAAGCACACATGCACATGCCCACACGCGCCGCGCGCGTGTGCCAGCACCACTCTGAATCTTTGTAGAAAAAAAAAGAAAAAAAAAAAAATGAAGAGAGAGCCATGAACCTCATTTTTTCCGGTCTTCTGTTCCTTTCTTCCTCTTCACCTTCTCTCTCTTTCCCTTTGCGGCAGCATTTACACAAAACATAGGCTCCAAACTTCAAAGCTCCAAACCCAAAAATTCTCCAAATTCTTGAATATATGGGACCCACAAAACCCACATACCCGTCTTCATTGAATTAAAATCACTTACCCCCACTTGATTCAATGACTCGATCCCCCACTAGCCAACTATGTTATTAAATTCTCACCTCACCTCACCTCCACACCAAAATTAATTTTATAATTACTATGTACCAAAACCCCCCTTCTTCCCTTGGGAATCTGCGAGATAGAGAGCAGCAATTCCCACTATTAAAGAAAATGGGTCACAACGAAAATATCTCTCTTGTACATACATGAGTACATTAAAACTTACACCCCCCCCCCCCACTACTTTATTATTATCTACATCTCACATTCACTCTTTTTTTTTTTTTTGTCTAATTTTCATCACCCTCCCATGATTTTTTTCAATAAAAAATATTTTTTGAGGATTTTAGACAAAACAAACCTTGGACCACTATTATTCTAACCCCTTTTCCCCTTGTTTTTTTTCTTTCTCCTCCTCCCAACCCAACCCTCCCTCCATCACAACTTCTCCGTGTCACCATCCACATGCATCCACCCCTTATTATTCAACCTCCTCCTCTTATACGGTGACGTGGACGACGATGACGAGGACGAGGACGGCGACGTGTCTCCGTACGACGACACGCCCGCCCGCCCCATCACCCGAAGCTGCGGCAGCACCTTCGGCTGCTGCTTCCTGGGGCTGTTTTTTCCCGCCAGTTTTCGAATCAGCTGGTAGCAGCCCGCGATGTTCTCCTGCAATTTTTTTTATTTTTTTATTTTTTTAAAAAAAATTCAATCTTTCTGAATTTATGTTTCTATGAAATAAAATAAAATAAAAGATGATCATCATACTTTGCGAAGTCCGTCGCTCCATGACTCGGCGTGCTGGGCGCCGATCATGGAGAATTTCGGCAGATCGTTTGCTGCACAGAGTATGGCTGCTGCAGCAATGCATGATGGCAGATACTCAAGGAAGCTGGTCTCTGTTAATTAAATAAATAATCAATTAAACTATTTTAAATAATTGATGTATGTGCATGCATGCATAGATCATACATATGTGTGTGCAGAAGTCAAGATAATATACAGTTGATTAAGAAGTTTTTTCATTATAAAAACTACCTTGCATTGTTGAGAGAATGATTTCTCTTGCCCTTGATGCGAGGAAGCCGGTATACGTCGCAGTCGAGTCAATTTTGAGGGCAAAAAAGCTTAAATAGCAAAATGGAGAAATCGATCGAAGTCTCCAGTCCAAGACTCTCAGCACCAGTAGCTCCATTCTTTGAATATTCTTTGGTTCAAATATGAATTTTGCACTCTCAACCTAATTAATAATAATTAATTCAAGATTTATTAAATACTTAAAAAAAAAGATATTAATTTTTATAAATTAGTATAAAATCATTGAAAAAATAATTACCTGAAGATCCAAAAGAGAAGGAACAAGGGGTTCCTCCATTTTAGCAGCTAATGACAAGCATGCAACGGACAAAAGTTGCACTGGCCATCCATTTATTTTCTGCAATTATTGTAAATGAAAAAATATAGATTAGCATGCAAAATAAACAACAAAAGGTTAGGTGTACAAAAAATAATAAAATAAAATAAATTGGATGCATTAATTCCGAGGTTGCCAGGGGACAAATGGACCAACCTTATTAATTTATGGAGAAGATAATTTTTCTTATTAATTATCATTAACGAGCATGCCTTAATATTTAATTATGTATATATTCAATGAAAAGCATGCTTAATATTGAGTCATCCATTCACATACTGTACTGCATACTCTCATCCAAGTCATCAAATAATTAATTGTAGTTTGGATATAATTAAACAATTAATGGTGATTAATTGGGAATTGCCTTTAATTAATAGTCCATACGTGTGACACTTTTTCGCCATAAACACCAATTTATATGCCATTAGTTTAATTAGTGGACACTGAGTGGGTGGGCAAAGAATATTATTATTTATATAATATATACATGGAATTAACCAAAAAGACATAAATCATATATAGTATGCAGTACTGAATAATAATGTTCTTATCTTCTGTATTTCATAAATTTTACATCAAAATCATGGTGTTTGTTACATTATATCTACTCATTATATTAAGTACGTGTCTTTCTCAAATGGTATTAAAAGTCAATATTTAGTTTTTTTTTTGAGATAACAATATTTAGTTTTAGAAGATAGAAAAAAAAGTCAATATTTTTTTTTTCCATTAATTCCGCTGTCCAGATTAAATGGCCAGTACAGAAACTGATAGAAATTAATTGTAGTAGTAAAGAAAATCAGAATTTGATTTAAAAGAATATAAAAAAAGAATATCTACACCATTAATTAGTTTTACTATTGTGTTTGCGTATTTGCCAACTCAGCAAAACAAAAGTACTGTACTTGACGGTGACGGGGTCTTACCGGCAAATGATGGGAGTAAAGAAAACGATCGAAATAGGTGACGGAGAGATACGCCGTTAATGGCTGAAAACCGTAATACCGTTGAACCTGCACCAAAGCAAAAAACTCTTCAGTCAACTCCACAAAATGCGCCGAAAATACTACCGTGCGCCACTTCCCCAAAAAAAAAAAAACACTAATATGCGCCGCTAGCCACTGTTTCATCGCGTTCTCGAATACTCCACCGACTTCCCCTCCCGCCGGTGGATACTAGCACCTCTAATCCCGACCAGCTAAAATGCGCCGCCGGTATCGTTAACTTGTAAAATATTATAATACCGGCCATACTGTGCGCCCCCGGCGTATCTTAGATAGTATCCTAATTTGTGCTACAGTTCGCCACCTGCGCATGATAGCGAAGGGCGATGAAACGGAAGGTGGAATTAGGGGAAATACCTTGAGAATCCATGCAACAGATTGCGCCCTAGTAGAAGCATCGATCGATTGATGAGAGAGAGACGAATTGATTCCGGCGAGATCTCTCTCGTCTTCCAAAAGTCCGGCGATGGATTCCTCGGCGTCCGGCGGGCGGGATTCGATGTCCGATGAATATTCCGGCAAGTCATCCACGCCGGCGGCGAAGATGATATTGGAGTCCTCGCCGCAGAGAAGGTCGGAGAAGCAGTCGGAGCACGACAGTGACATGGCGAAATGCGACCACCGATGATTCGGCCGTCAATCTCTTTTGATCATATGAACTCGAAATTTTGCGCTCCGACTATTGCCGGAAATTCATCGGAGAATACGCCGGAAAATATTGGCGGCGGGCGTTGTGTGCTAGGGTATGTGACAGGATTTTTGTTGTGTGTTTTGGGCTTAGGCTCTCTCCTGTTTCCGTCCGATATATAGATAGGTAAAAATTGCTATTATTTTATTTTTATTTTTATTTGTCGACAATATTTCTATTTCTATTTTTTATTTTATTTTGTTTCCCTCCTTTTTCTAACATTTAAGTACCAAGCTGCGATAAAATATATATTTTAATTTTTTTAACAATAGCTGTATAGTCCCTATTTTCCTTTTACTTTGAAAAAAAGAAAAGATTATAAATTTTCCATAAATTAATGTTGGAATATATTACTATAATTGTGCATTGATTGTTTTCAAACAATGGGATTTTGCATTATGTGTGAGCTATCATATTCATATATAGTATAAATGGGGATGGGGTAGGTTTGAGCCTCTTATTATTTTGTTTCATTGTTTCTCTTGTTGTGTTTTGTCCAATTTAATTTTTTAGGACCACATATATGTTATGTGGAGTAATTATATATATATTGTGTTTATTTCACCAGTTCAGATCATGCCGCATCTCCTATTGCATCGACGAATGATCGTCGAAATCAATAATAATTAAAAAAAATCATAAACAAAACGTTGATTTTGAAAATAATGTTAACATATGGTGAGAATCCATCGATCGATGCAATAGATCATTCAGATTGATATCTTATATATGCTGGACGTACAAAAAATTGTCGATGATGTGATAATGTATAATGCATGTAGGTTTAAGAGAAATTATTCCCCATAATGGCTAAAGGCCTCGTGATAAAGTGCATCAATTATGATAAAATTTAAATATAATAAAAAGTGCATCAATTATGTTATGGATTCCCTAATTAATACCGAGTATAGTATTGGATGCAAATCCACGTACGTATATATTTATATTTTGTGTAAATAAATATATAAAAATGGCTTCTTTATTGGAAGCTTGATTTGATTATTATTTTTTTGTAAATTATGTATATATGTTTTTTTATGTCGGTAATTGCGGGCAAATCCTTGAGTTAGATGACATTTGGTTTAGTCCAATGAAAATCCACTACAAATCATTTTCATGGGCCCACATGCTCAGTGACGTGGCGATAATTCCATTTCGTAGGAAACCATGCTGTAAATTGCTACTCAATTTATTTTTTTTTTGCAAAAGTTTAAAAGTGAATTCGTTTTTAACAAACTTCTCACAACTTTTAAATTTAACGTTTAGTGATTTAAAACGTTTAGTATTTCTTCGAATATTATTTTCAGTGAAAGATTTTTTTCAGTGAAAAAGTTGCTAACTTAATTTTTTACTACAGCATTCTCTAACCCAACGAGGCCCAATCCAGGTTGATAGTGGCGCCATTTTATTTTGATTTTTTACAATTGTAAAAACTACTCATGGACTTTTATTTTACTGCATTAAATATATATTAGGAGAATTAAAAAAATCATTTTTTTTAGTTGTATTTCCACATTTCAAGAATAATTATATTCTTCAAGATGAGAAACATAATAAATAAACCAACTTCCTGTAGGAATTTAAACATTAAATAAATACCATGCAATATTAATTTGCATATTATAATAAAATATAAATATCAATTAATATCATCTTGAATTAAAATTCAACGTCGTCGTATATGTGACAATGATTTTTGGCTATAAATGAATGAAATGCTTGTTTCCAATGTATCATTATAACTTAGAAAGAAATTCCAAATTTTCCAACAAATAATCCTTCTTTGTAAACAGGTCTTCAACTCTTCATATCACATCAATTTCAATAATTAAGTCCCATTTTTTATTTTCTTATCCTAATTAAAATCCTGATGAATTAAAATGACAACGGCGTCCTTCCCGCCAACAACGGAAGTTGAAACCACAAAAAAAAGAAAAAAAAGAAAAAAAGAGTTATTTCAAGAAAAAAAAATGAAATATGGAAGAAAAACTGCCCAAATTGTAGGGACATGAAACATTTCTTCCTCTGCATATTCAATTAATTCTCATGGCTTTTGTCAACTGTTGCTAACCTACTAGCACATTGTCTGTCACCCTCAATTAATTGCCCATCAATATAATTATATGAATCTTCAACTTCAATATCAAATTTAAAATAAAAAAAAATTCTCTATTGATACACAAATTAACTAGGTAGAGTAATTGATCATATACATATATATATATGTGAGTTTTTATGAAAGTGGCTAAATTTACAATGTGTTTTGTAACATTTCAGTTAGAGCTGGCAAATGACAGATCATTGTGGTCAGGCCGGGCCAGCTCTGAATTTGATCGGGTTTCATTATGTGGGCCGAGCTGAAACGGGTCTAGTTTACCAGCTCTAACTGCAGTGATGTACAAATACTCTTGAATTTTACAAAGAAGAAAGACTACTACACATATTGTGAGTGGTACAAAATTTCATTAAATTGAGGGGAAGAATAAAATTAAAATAAAATGTAGTCAACATCCCATGAATAAAGCATAGTGCCCATGTCCTGAGGATGAGATATGGGGTTTTGCTGGATGTGGGAAATGCATATGCTTATATAATATATATAGTATTTGATGATTAATTTGATTTTCTTGGGCTCTTACAATCCTCCACACCTCCATAATTGTTTGTTTTATGACATGTATCATATGTGTATAGTATATAGCATGCCCATTTTATTGTTTATATATAGTGCAGAGTGGAAGTATCATATTCATCACTTGTTACACTCATTGATAAATGTAATGTAACTCTTTACTGTTTTTTCAACTCTGCATTATTGCACTTTGACAAAGACTTAATGGTCACTATTATTATGTGCTTGTGCATTTTATGTTCATTCATTTTTGTGTTTCCACTATTGGTAAAAGATATGAATATTAAGCTGTCTTTTTTTTTTTCTTGTTTATAAGGGTGTGTTTGGTGAAGATGGAAATTAAATAATAATAATAATAATAAATCATAATTTAATTGTGATCATATATTCATATTCTACTCTCAACCATATATGAGTGGATAATATAATTGGACTATAGTTAAGTGAGCTTGTCTCTATATGCAAGATTAAGTGGTCCCTTAAAAAAATATCAAATTTTAAAGATTTTGAACACATAGGAATGTAAATCACTAATTCAACAAAATCATATCCTATATTAGTGGGATGATTAGGTTTAATTATTTCCACATTTTAATTTAATCCATCAACCTCAAGATAGGGTATAGGCTTGGTACATTCACTTTGTGCAATTCATCACTCAATTAATAGTAAATCATTCCATTCCCAATTAGTCCAACATTATTGTAAATTTTTATTACACATGTGACACTTTTGTCA
This sequence comes from Mentha longifolia, assembly GCA_001642375.2. Classification (NCBI taxonomy): domain Eukaryota; kingdom Viridiplantae; phylum Streptophyta; class Magnoliopsida; order Lamiales; family Lamiaceae; genus Mentha; species Mentha longifolia. The sequence continues at coordinate 25,231,317 of CM038121.1, forward strand.
CTCACTAATTAATTCTTAATGCATATTCATCTTTCATCTCTTTCCAATTTCTTAATGAGTACTAAAACTAAAGTCCAAGAAATTAGATAAAAAATTTATTCTACTAGTTGCATTATTTTCTGTATTATTTATCTATGGCTGCTATATAATCCGTAGAAAGAGTTAATCCAACATGACTTTGATTGGCAGCTTGTCATTTGATTCCTACTTAGTAATATAGTATAGTAATCATTATATAATTAATTAATATAATTGCATGAATCAATATATTGCCAAAGGCACATAGCCAATACAGAACTTTTGAACAGAAGCTCAAAAATAATGTCTTTTTCTGCAAGAGAATAAAATAGATCCATGTTTTAATTATAATTTAGTGCTTATGTTTGACCAAAACAAATTAGAAAAAAAATATGATGGACTATTAGGCCAACAACCAAACATATCCAAATTTAAAGTGTCACAAATTAAATTATAAGTACTGATGTTTTCAATTTTCTAATTCGGCACAACGTTGTCCTAACCTTACACTTTTTCTCCACAAACTGTCAATTATCTGACATGATTATATACATTCAAGAATTTGGCCTATCATCAAAACCCTAAATCCCTAATCTTATCCACCTTAGTAATTTTGTATCAATGTGTCTAATGATAAATAAACTTATAATTAGGTAAATTTTGGTAATAGAAACAAATATCAACAGTGATTGTCATGGTAGATGCATCATCCATTTTTTTTTATGCAACAGTAGAATATGACATATGTTTTTTAAGAAAAGTCAGTTGCTTATTGTTAGGCTTTCTTGGACTTGGCCAAACAAATTGTAGATATAGTAAGAGTTCCATCTCAACAACAACAACCAAAAAAAAAAACAAAAAAAAGAAAAAAACAGAGAGAGAGAGAGAAAGAAATAATACTTTCCCACCAAAATTGTCAAATCTAATTAAGACAAAGTATACAAACCTTGAATTTTTGTTTCATGTAATTATTACTTTCGCCGTCTACTACTCTAGAACATACTTATCAAATAAATCGACCAAAACTTCAATTTATGAAGCATGTGTGCAATATAATATTATAACTCAGTCAAAAAAAAATAAAAATCACTAATCCGTTTGATTTATTTTTTCAATCTAATATGAATGCTCTCACAACGATATGTTCACTATTGATATAACAATAATCACGCTGTTATTTTAAACATACATATTTATAGCAAATTTATCAAGAAATGACATTACCAACATTAGTCAGTTTGCGACACGGTGGTTAAAGAAGCATTTCTCATCAACTTAAACTATGTGATATCAAATTTTTGAAGAAACAAGACTACTATTTTATGGCCTAGGCCTAATATCCAAGTTAAATTCAACACGGGCCTAATGAAATAATTAATTTCCCCATCAACTATTAATTATACGGCCCAGACCTTAGCCCATTTATGAAAATAATAACTCGAGCCTAAACATCGTGATCCGGCCCATGTTTTCTATTCGGGCTATACATGAGCCTCGAGTTTATTTTTGCATTGGGCCCGGGCCCGGCCCATCAGCGCATCCTAGTGTAGCCTTTGACTACAAAACTGAAGAACACTCTGCCTCCATCTTCCCTTATCTATAAAATCGAAATCTTTCAAAATTTCCAAATATATTTGAACTGAACAAACCAGTTAAAATTTCACAAAGTGAATTCGCAATGCTGAGTCTCGGAAGATTTCCGACAAAGTTGCAGTACGACGTCGTTCCGCACAGCCCCATCGCGAACTACCTTCAATTCCCTCCCAAATCCCACCTCCCGCACTCAGCCCGCCTCAATTTCGAAGCTGTTCTTGTGAAAACCCGACCTGGGCTTTGCTGCAACGCCTTGAAAACGAAGAAAAAAGGCGGCTTTAGCGTGGAAGAAGAGATCGACACCGCTGACGAATTCAAAGACGAAGAATTCGACGGCGAGTTCTCAGATTCCGACGAAATCGAAGACGGCGACGGCGGAGGCGAATTCGACGACGACGAGGTTGTTGTTCCTTTGAAGAATATGAAGAAGTGGCTTGAGCGTAGGCCGCGTGGGTTCGGTGAAGGGAAAGTGTATGATACTACGATTGAGGATAAGTTGATGGAAGAAATCGAGCAAAGTAGGGTGGCCCAGCTTGCAAATGTGAATAACCTCAAGGATAATCCCATCAAATCGAATTCCCAGAAAGAAACGAGCAATAAAAATAAAGGTTTGCCATTTCTTGGTTTTTTTTATTTTATTTTAATATTCTTGGTTTTGTTATTATTGGGAGTTTAGTTTGATTTCTTTGATGTTTTGACATTGGTTTGTACATATTGTTGAGTGCTCTCTTGAATGTTTGAAGTTTGATTTGTTAATGAGTCTTGAGATTTTGTAACTAGGTTTGAACTTGGTTGTTGGTGAAGTTTAGAAGTGGTAGGGTTGAAAAAGGTTTAGGTTTTCTTGAACATTATTGCCTATTTGTAGCTTTTATGAGAAATGTTTTATAAGATAAAAATCATAAAAAGTTATCTTGATGAGTTACTTTCAGTCAAGATAATTTTTCACGGGGAGGAAGATTGGATAATTTATCAAGGAGAAATAGTGATTTTATATCGGGTCAGACCTATTTTACATGCCCTCGAGATAAGTTATTTGGGTTACCAAACAGACAGAAAAGACCAAATAACTTTATTTATCTAGGCTTTTCTCGACTTTTTTTGACTACCAAACGAGGCGTGTGGATTATGGAATACTTGTATGTTAGCTTCTTTTCTTGATTTTACAAGCATGGATTTGAATAGATCAAAACTGATATTTGATGAGAACTATGTTGTCATAGCAAATCAAATTGTATACGAAACAAGAATCTTGAAAACATAAGTTCCAAATTCCCCTTTCCTTCAATTGGTTTTAGCTGCATCATGCCAAAATATCGATTGTTGAATGAGAAGGTGAGGTTCTGCATTGGAAGTGAAGCAGAGCCCTTCAATGATTTCTTTAAGCACTTTACTACTTTATAGAATTAGAGTTGATATCTCTTTCTAGTAAATAGAATTAGAATTTCTTTTACAATATATCATAACATGCTGGAGATCTGCAGTCCCAGCACCTATCGCAGATGGATTTCGAGTGCGTTTGGTAAATCTTCCTAAGAAGAAGAAGATTCACAAGGATTTACGAGTAGCTTTTCAAGGAGTTGCTGGAGTAGTGAATATAGTCCCCCTTGTTTCTGGAAATGAAAAAACGAGAGATCCGGTATGCACAGGAATTGCTTTCGTCGACTTCAAGAACAAGAACGAGGCAGAGAGGTACATATGCAGATTCACATTATGTAGTTGCAGAATTTTTTAAATATGATAAACTGAATTTGCTGTGTCTTGTTAGGTTTATACAGAACTTCTCCGGTAAACCTATATTATTCGGCAAGGTTGAAAAGCCGATAAAATGTGAAATGATGAATCCGAAGGTAAAGAAGTCAGAGTCTGATCAATCGGTTAGGAAGAGTAATGGCCCTTCTCTTCAACCCATTCCCAACTCAGACGAAGAGTCCGATTCTGCCTCTATGATCAACGAATCAGTGCTGGTTTCATCGATAGAGAGCATTCCTAGCGAACTCAATGGTGCAGATGAGAGGAATGATGCATCAGAAGAAAGGGAAGAAGATGACGATGATGATGGGATGAACTCCACCTCAACTACCTCCGGTTCTGATTTAGCTGATGATCGAGAAGAAGGAAAAGTGTCGGCCATTGACGCCTCTTCGTTGAAGCAGACGAGAAAAGTAAAGAAGCAGCCGAAGAAGGTGGCATCAAGAAAAGTGAAGGCTAATGTCCCAAAACTAGACATACCAGGATCTGCCAAAAAGTAAGCACTGTTAGTTAGTATACAAAGATCAGAGAGTAGTAGAGCGAAAATTCTCGTTTCCTTACGAAGTATTCCTCGTTTACGCAGGTTAGAAAGTCGAGAGAAGGCGGTACTCACCGGCGTATTTTCGAAATACGGAGCTGCTGGAGCTTCAACTGTGAAGGAACAGAGTAGATAGCAAATGGCCACCTTTCTTGAAGATGTAATGTTTTGTGTTTCAAGAATGTGATAACATTTCTGCATCGCCTTTTTATTTTGGAAAAAATGTACTGATCAATTCATTTATTTTAATTTGTAATCTAAATTTATTATTTAAAACTTTTTTTTTGAACTTTTTATTATTATAACCTTAAAATTGATACAACTTTTTTTGAGTTCGTACGCCTAAAAAAAAAGTTGTACTAAAACAATAAATATTGACTTTTTGTACATAACTTAAATGAAAAAGGAAAAAAAAAAATACTGTAAATGAAAAATGATCATCGTCATTCCACAATTACTCTGAATTTGGATATTAAAAGCAGTAAAAATTTATTTATATATTTATTTTTTTAAAAACAAAGCAGTAAAAATTAAAAAATATTTCATTTAAATCACACCTAAAAGAGTAAAAGTAAAACCCAACTCCTACCCACCCCCTACCACCCACCACCCCCACACCCACCCACTCCCCATCTCGCCTCCTTCCACAAACTCTGCTGCCCCCCACCTCCACCCCCACCTACCCCTACTACCCCCACCCCCTCCCTTTCTCATGCTGAGCAACTACTGGTTACAGTAAGGGTTTTGCGATTTTGCTGGAATTTGCTTTTTTACTTATGATGGTATCATTCATTATTGTTGCTGTTTATTGTTCATTTTAATTGATCACTCATGGATTCTTGCTATTTTTTCACGTTCTATTTGCGGATGCGATGTATATACTGTGTTGATTATGGTAATACTATTTTTTTTGGCGGATTTTGATAATTATTTTTTTCTGGGTTTTGCTGGTTGCTTAGGGGTTTTCTGTTATTGGTATGTTTTGGTTGATGAGAAAGCGTCAGTTTTGTTCAGAAGTTGCGGAAGTTTGATTCTTAGGAGATATGGAAATCGAAGTGTAAATTCATCCTCTCTCCCTCACGTTGTTATCGTTGGAAGTAGCGTTTGTTCTTTATGTTTTTTGCTGCTCTTGTTTCGTTTCTTTAACTGATAACAGTAGTAGAAGCGTTATATAACCTTTGCAAACAGAGTAAACTTCTTGTATAGTGCATAAAGGTTGGGATTTTGTTGTTTGAACGCATAAACACCGGTTAATCGGGTGCAAAGTCTCGATTTTTGGGCCTTTGTTTACTCTTGTCTGCTTTTAGAGACATCTGATTGAGGGAAATGCTGCAATCGTGCCTCTTTCGTCTTTCTTCGGGTTTTTCGTATGGATTACTTGATGAAGATCGATTACTTTAATTTCAGGAAATCTGGGGAATTGGAGGGAGATAAATTGGAATGATCGGTTTGTTTCGTACTTGTGGTTCAACGATAACAACTGGAACTAGGCTTTTCACCACCACAAGCCCTTCTTGCAAATATCTTATTCCCTCATGGGGAGCAAGTAGCACCGTGAGATTTGAATTATTGTTGACGAGGACTCAGTCTCAGAACTATTCATCGAAAAGGCCCCGTAAGGAAAAACCTGATTCTAAACCAGTAATGAAGGACGACAAGGAAGCTTTCTTTGTTGTTCGCAAGGGTGACCTTGTGGGAGTTTACAAAAGCTTAAGTGATTGCCAAGCTCAAGTTGGACCCTCGGTAATCTCAAATTCTCTGGACTTTGGTTTGTCCTTTTCTATTTGAATATAACTCTTTAGGCGATTTATGAAACATTATCAGTCCTTACCTGTGACTTCCTTGAACCCGTTCCTTTTGTTTTCACTTTCTTTTATATTACGGTTGATTCACAATAATGACTGGTAGCTACATGTTTCGTTCCTTTTGCTACACTCTTTGGTGCTAATTATCCCCTGCTGATTGTAGATTATTATAAATGGTTTCATTTTGTAAAAACCACGTTTTTGTTTCAATTACTCAAGTGGTGAGCCTTGCTCACTTTTTGAAATTATTTTTTGAATCTCTCTTCCATGAAACTGCACTTTCTTTTTCGACGGTTGGAACCATATTTCTCAAATTTACATTCAAGCCTGAACTATTGTTCCCAGGAATCACTATGATTTGATTGGAATCGATAAATCAAGTTCTTTTTTTCTTTTTCTTTTTTTCTAAATTAATTAATTCACTTAACCAAATACTTTTTTTAGACACGGTCTTCAAAAAACTTATTTCTGATGATTCTGGATTATTTGAAAGTGAAACAAATAACTTGTTCGTTTTTTCATTTCCTGCCAGATATGCGATCCTCCTGTGAGTGTGTATAAAGGTTATAACATGCCCAAGGACACCGAGAAGCATCTTATGTCATGTGGGCTTAAGAATGCTCTTTACTCCATTAGGGCTTCTGATCTTCCTGAAGAGCTTTTCGGCACTCTTGTCTCATGTCCTTTTCAGGTCAGGTGTTCCACATTCATATTTTCTTAATTCTTGTTTTTAGTAATATTGATATTTCTCTTCCGTTGAAACTTGTATGAGCAGTTTGATTATTTTAATTCTCTAGATCTCGTAATTCTTGTTGTTAATAATATTGATATTTCTCTTCTGTTGAAACTTGTATGAGCAGTTTGATTATTTTAATTCTCTAGATCTCATATGTAGACTTTTGTCCTGCAAGGTGTTTCGATTATAAGCTTTTTATTGTTGTTTACATATTTGCTCGTTTCCTTTTCTGGAGCAATCTTTCTAAAAAAAAGACATAAATGAAGTTTAATCATCCTGGCACCCTGATAAGTATTTCTAGAATTAGATCCTGGATACTCATACTATAATCAAAAGATATCTTATACGATTTAGGAGTTTATAATTCATTGAAATAAGCTTTTAACCAAATACTGTTTAAGTAAAAGCTAAACAAGTTGCGAAGGGGATATTAATCTGCTTCAGTTCCATCATTTATTTTACAGACTAGTTTAATTGCACACACCAGTAGTTGAAGGCGATTGAAAAATTTGCATTAAATGATTTATAAACATTTAATTCTTCATTCTGCAGCCTTCTTCTTCTAGAGGTGAAACGTCTAGTGAACCTGTGGCTGTGACAAAGAAGAGGCCACAGGAACCTATATGGTCAGAATACGGGGTAAGTCAGATCATTACTTACTCTCAAATTCTTTAATCAGTAAGTAAATTGCAAGTTTCTGTATTGTTGATCGGAGATAAGTTAAGAATCCAGTTCATAGCGCCACGAGCGCAAGAAACTGAAAAATGTTTCATACTCTCTCACTATATAACCAGAATTTATGATTGAAAAAAAGGGGAAAAGATATTGATAATGCTCTTTTAGATATGATCTCATGGAATGTTTTATATATCAAATGATAATTCTCTGCCGTTTTCAGTCATTTATATGGTCAATTTGATTGGAATTAAACTTGATGCTATGTTTATTTACACTAATATAATTTGCAGGAGGCTGTTGGACCTGTCTTGACTGCGAACGATGCATTACCAAAGCATTTCAAGTTAGATCCGTATAGAGTTAACCCGAATCAGTCAGTTTGTGTGAGTGGCTTAATGTTGGGATTCATAACACACTGCTTTCTTCTTCTTCTTCTTCTTCTTTTTTTTTTTTTTTTGAGATAGTATGAAACAGAGTAATATCTGAAAGAATAAACACAAATTTCCATGCTTAAAAAGCAATCCGTTTGTCCGTTGCAGACATCTTGTACTATCGAGTTTGATGGTGCTTCAAAAGGAAATCCTGGTCAAGCAGGGGCTGGAGCTATACTGCGATCTGATGACGGGAATTTGGTAAATTAATTTTCTTCTGAAATTATTTCTCCGGTCATGACATATAAGTTTGACATTTTTCACATGTTAGATTTGTAGGCTGCGTGAAGGCTTAGGCATCGCTACCAATAATTTTGCTGAATATCGTGGGTTCATATTAGGGTTGAGATATGCACTCGGGAAAGGTTTTACTAATGTTCGAGTTCGAGGTGACTCCAAACTCGTTTGCATGCAGGTACGTTCAACACTTTCTCCATGTCCCATTTTCACCTTTTTGTTTTCTTTTTCCAAATTTACGAAGCCTTACTGGAAATGCTAAACAGGAAAAGCTTTGTTTATGCATATTACCTCATGTTTTGAACTCATCTCTAAGTATTCATCGTATTTTTTTGTACATATACTTACGAGTAATGATATATGTGGCAGATTCAAGGATTGTGGAAGGTAAAAAACCAAAATATCACCGGATTGTATGATGAGGCTAAGAAATTGAAGGATAGATTCCTCTCGTTCCAAATTATTCACGTTTTAAGGGTAATTGCTATATCGCCATGGCTACATCTCATTCTCTTTTCATCACAAACTGCATTCACCGCTCACATTACTCGTCTTTTGACATTGGCTCGTCTTTTCTACTTAAAGGACTTAAATTCTGAGGCGGATACTCTGGCTAACATGGCTGTCGATCTTCCTGGTAACTTTTTGATCTCGCCTCGTAACTTAATTCATGTAAGTTGGTTGATCTTTATCCGGTTCTTTCGTACTTGACTACAGTCGGACGGGTTGAAGAGGATGTTGATAAATAACTCCAACCGCTAGAACGCAGCAGAGTCGAGAGCCTTATTACGCCCTCTTCTTCGTCTTCTTCGACTTCTTCCTCTTCTAGGCGATGATCATTAGACTCTTCCAGTTGAAAATCAGCAGCTGCATAAAGATGTTTTCGTTTTTCTCTAATTTTCTTTGGGATCCCTTTTAATTTATTGGGTGGCTCTATTTATAATTTGCAATTTTGAACAGTTTAATTTGTTCTTGAAGTTAGCTATAGATTAGATGAGGGAATTAGTCTTTATTGAATATGGATGGGCGCCGGAATTTCTTGAGTTAATGTAATTTCATAAAATCGTTGTCCTATACCCTAATATTTAAATCCCTCTCTATATATTAAAATAGTGCCTTAAATTCCTAGAATTAAAGTAATGAGAAATTTGTTCTCTATGAAATTTGGTGTGAAGTGTAAGTGCCAGATTTATGCCCTTATAATAATTTTAATATGAAGTGATTTTATTGATTTTTGTTTTTTTGGGTGTGGAAATATCTTAACTAGTATAAATGTAAGTGGAGTCAATCTTCAAAATAGCCCCTTTTATAAGTAAAAATTAATTTTAGCTCTCCATAAATAAAAGACCCAATTTTAGTCCTTCATAAATTAGGACAATTATGCCTTATTAATTTCCAGCTACTCATGACCTCTTCATGCACACGCACAACCACACACAACCGCGCACACATGCAACCATGCACACACGCACACAATTATTCACACACACACACAATTATTCACACACACAACTAAGCACGACCAAACACAATCATAATGTATTGTTTTTTACATTGCCCTAAACCTTCTTAAATCCCAAACTCTAAAATCTAAACCATAAACCCTCCTAAACCTTAAACCCCCAAAACCCTAAATCGCACACACACAACCACGCCCACTTGCACACAACCATGCACGACTAAACACAACGGTATCGTCTTATTTTTCATATTGCCATAGACCATAAACTCTCCTAAACCTCATAAACCATAAACCTCTTCATGCACACACACAATCGCGTACACACAACCATGCACGACCAAACACAACCATAACATACTGCTTTTCACATAAAAGGGTAGAATAGTCCACAAATATAAAAAGGGGTAAAAATTGGGTCTTTTACTTATGAAGGGCTAAAATTGATTTTTTTACTTATCTAAAAGGGCTATTTTAAGGTATTAACACAATGTAATGGTTAATATCACTTTTTAGTTTCGTTTTCAATGTTCAAATCAAGACTTGACCTACTTTTAGCTCTTGTTTGGTAGTCAAGAAAAATCAAGAAAGACCTAGCTAAAGAAAGTTATTTGGTCTTTTTCTGTATATTTGGTATCTAAAATTCGTTATCTCGATGGCATGTGAAATAAGTCTAACCAGTGATAAAATCTAACCAGTGATAAAATCATTATTTTTCTTTGATAAATTATCTGACCTCAGATAAAATTATCTTAGTTGAAAAGTACCTTATCAAGATAAATTTTATGATTTTTATGTTATTTAGCATTTTTCATTAAAACTATCAAAGGATACCTTAAAGTATTGGATTGTGTGTGAAGTTGAGATCACAATATCCAATATTCTAAAACCTCGAAATACCCGGACCGGCCCAAAGTCAAATTCTTAAACAAGAAATTCCGGCCCAGCCCAAAGTTCTAAAACCTCGAGATACCCGGCCCGGCCCATTAGGGCTTAAGCCTTTATGTAACCCTTCATTCTTTCATTCTGTGCCGCCATTGCTGCTGCTGATAAACCAGCAGAAGTGCCGCTACACCGTCGGCCTTATTCCGCCTTTTCTCACCACTGTAAGTCCTGCTTTCGCTTATACTCTTCTTTCTTCCTGGCAATAGTCTCTGTTTCTTCTCTGGACTGGTGAATCCTTTGCCTTCAATTAAGCCTCCCTTTAATTTACGAAATTTACTGTAGATTTGTTGCAATCGCTGTTTGTCGTTGTTTATTAGTCATTTGTGTGCTAGTAATTGTTAATCACAGCAAAGGGGATTCGATTGTATGCTTAGTCATTTGTGAGCTGGTAATTGTTAATCACAGCAAAGGGGATTCGATTGTATGTTATTTTGTGTTCAGTTTTTTGTGAGCCCTGTCATTTACAAACTGAAACTTGTGTGAAGATTTATGGAGTTTAAAGCTATGCCGATTGTTCTATCTTTAACTGATTTGCAGTTGCTTCTTGTTTAGTAGGCTAGTAATCATATTTGTATATGAGGAAGTAGTGTAGGCTGAATTTGTATAGCTCTGTGCGTATTTCCTTGCTATGTTGTTTTGATCCTGTGTTCTTTGTTTGCTATTATTTTATGTGTTGAAGGATAAAGAGCAGCCATGGTTCAGTACAATTTCAAGAAGATTACTGTGGTCCCCACGGGGAAGGAGTTCATTGACATCATCCTCTCTCGAACCCAACGGCGAACGCCCACCCAAGTGCACAAGGGATATGCCATCTCACGTCTTCGCCAGTTTTACATGCGAAAGGTGAAGTTCACCCAGCAGAATTTTCATGAGAAGCTGTCAACGATCATCGATGATTTCCCCAGGCTCAATGACATCCATCCTTTTTATGGAGACTTGCTTCATGTTCTTTACAACAAAGACCATTACAAGCTTGCCTTGGGCCAAATCAACACTGCAAGAAACCTCATTGGTAAGATTTCCAAGGACTATGTCAGGCTATTGAAGTATGGTGATTCTCTCTATCGATGCAAGTCACTGAAAGTTGCTGCGCTTGGGCGTATGTGTACTGTTATCAAAAGGGTCACTCCTAGTTTAGCTTATCTTGAACAGATTAGACAGCACATGGCTAGGTTGCCTTCTATAGATCCGAATACACGAACTGTCTTGATCTGTGGGTACCCGAATGTGGGCAAGAGTTCGTTCATGAACAAAATCACCAGAGCTGAAGTTGATGTTCAACCATACGCCTTCACTACAAAATCACTTTTTGTTGGTCATACAGATTATAAGTATCTGAGGTATCAAGTGATCGACACTCCTGGGATTTTGGATCGACCCTTTGAGGATCGTAATATTATTGAAATGTGCAGTATTACAGCTCTTGCACATTTGAGGGCTGCAGTTCTGTTTTTTCTTGATATATCTGGTTCTTGTGGATACAGCATTGCTCAGCAAGCTGCTCTTTTTGATAGCATCAAGTCATTGTTCATGAACAAGCCCTTGATCATTGTCTGCAACAAGACCGATTTGCAGGCATTGGAAGGGCTTAATGAAGATGATATGAAACTGGTGATGGAGATGAAGGCAGAAGCTATGAAAACTGTTATAGGTGAAGGTGGTGAAGCGACGGATGATAATAGTGTGCTTTTGACTATGAGTACTTTGACTGAGCAAGGTGTGATGGATGTGAAGAATGCTGCTTGTGAGAGGCTGTTGAATCAGAGGGTGGAACAGAAAATGAAGTCAAAAAAACTGGGCGATTGCTTGAATCGTTTCCATGTTGCCATGCCTAAGCCTCGTGATCAGAAGGAGAGGCCTGCGTGTATTCCTCAAGCTGTTTTGGAAGCCAAAGCTAAGCAAGCTGATGAAGAGAAGAGGAAGCTGGAGAGAGATCTCGAAAACGAGAATGGAGGTGCAGGTGTTTACTCTGCTAGCTTGAAGAAGCGTTACATTCTTGCAGATGATGAATGGAAGGAAGATATCATCCCAGAAATCCTCGACGGACACAATGTAGCTGATTTCCTCGATCCAGATATATTAATGAGACTCGAGGAGTTGGAGAAAGAAGAAGGTGTTCTCCAAGGATTGGAAGAAGATGACGATTTCGAGATGGATGGAGCTGAGCTCACCCCTGAAGAACAAGCCGCACTCGCAGAAATCAGGAAGAAGAAAAGTCTGCTTATCCAACAGCATAGAATTAAAAAGAGCACAGCAGAGAGCCGACCGATTGTTCCGAGAAAATTCGATAAAGACAAGAAATTCACATCTGAAAGAATGGGGAGACAGTTATCTACTTTGGGACTGGATCCATCCATGGCTATTAACCGTGCTCGAAGCAAATCTAGGGGTCGCAAGAGGGAGAGATCCACTGAAAGAGATGGAGTTGATTCCATGGACGTCGATGGTGACCAACAAAATAAGAAGAAGATGAGGTTGAAGTCGAGATCCATGTCGAGGTCAAGGTCGCTGTCGAGACCTCCGGGTGAAGCTGTTCCAGGAGAGGGCTTCAAAGACACTGCCCAGAAGAAGAAGGCTATTAAGATTGGTAGAAGTTCGAGTAAGAACAGGAACAAGGAGGCCCGTAGAGGAGAAGCTGACAGAGTTATACCGACTCTCAAGCCTAAGCACTTGTTCTCTGGCAAGAGATCAACCGGCAAGACTGATAGGCGCTAGTGAGACCGAGGTAATCTTCTTTCAAGAGCTCGTTTCTCGAATTTCCTTCGTTGCACGTAGTTAAAACTGATTTGGTTGATGCAGATGATGAATGCTGCTATTCATTGTGGAGAAGTATCTGTTGTGAGCTGCTGCTGCGAGATGGGAGTTGTTGTGGTTGTGGCTAATGTTTTTGTCTCGATTAGAGTTTGTTTTTATTTTTATTTTTAAATTCATGCCATTTTTGCTTCTTGTTATGTTTTGACTTGTTACATGAAAGTTTTGGCCGGATTTTGATTGTTATAGTAAAAAACTATATATATTGTTTGTTATTTATACTTTAAAATAAGGATGAATAAATAGTGCAAAGAGATGCAGCTGGCCGAGCTGATTGGCTCAAGTAATGCCTCTCAGCAAGTTCTAACAGCTGCAAATATAAATTATAATTAATATTTAATGGTACAACAACCAGCTCTTGTCTCCCTGAGTTTCGGGGGCAAGATAGAGAGTGCCGTACATCCACTTTTACATTTCATATAATTTTTTCTTTTAATACTCTTTCCGTCTCATTCTTAAAGAACTTGTTGATTGCATTTTGTCGAACATAAATAGTCTGTCTCACTATTAAAGAACTTGTTGATTGCATTTTGTCGAACTTAAATAGTCAGATTGGGTAGAGTAGTAGTAAATATGGTGGAAACTACTTTTTTTGTTTTTTTTGTATGGTTTTTTATTAGATTTAGATACCGGAGGAACTAATATTTGGTTCGGTTTTTTCTTGATCTCATTACTTGTTTGGTTTGAGCAATGGGTTATTCATTACTTAAATTGTTATATATAAAAATAGAGGAGAAATAAGGAGATAAAAAATCTTATATGTAACTAAATATTCAGTAAAAGTAATGATTATTGTTATTATTTTTCCTATTAATTTGGTTCCGTTTTCTTTACTTGAAAAAAACCGAGTACTAAATATGTATTGATGATGAACATTGTATTATTATTGTTGGCACTTAATTCATGTAGCCAAAAGATGGAAAATGGGACTAAGGAATTGGTAATTCAGAATTGATAACCTAATTATTCAAAATTGTAAAACAGTTGCTTCAAAATAAGAAAGCATAAAACTGATAAAGTCGAGAGAGAGTTCGATATCATCTTTCATAGAGATTGAAAAATTGTTGTGGGGTTAGACTTAAATTACACGTGTATAATTACTTGAAAATTATGATTTTCCGAATTAATGGTCCACGTGTTGTGAGCAAGGAGTTGTTACATTGCACGTCACATTTCTACGAAATGCCAATGAAACTCAGATAAAAATCAAAGCTATTTATATTTTAATTTCTAATTGTATATGTAATTAATTGCTAAGTAGATTAGGAGTAATTTGTTTATAGGAAATCCTTTTCCTGTGTGGTGAGCCCCACTGCCCAAGCAAGTATAAAAGCGAACCGACTTGGAGCGTAAGAAAAGCACAATAGGGACAAAAAAAAAAATCTCTGAAATTTCTCTCTAAGAATCTACAAATTAATCACGCTGAGGGATGACGGCGGCGCTCCGGCGATCACTACTGACTGCGGCGGCGGCGCTCAGGAGCCGCCGGACTTATCGGAGTGCATTTTCGGAACCCTTGAGCTGCCGCCGCTACTCGACGGCCGGTCCGCCGCCGTCGTCGCTGCGTAAATGCGCGTCCCCGGCGGAGGCGCTGCTTCCCGATGAGGCTGACGCCGCGCTGCACAAGGTTGAGATGGTACCGTTAGTGATTCAGCGGCGCGTCGTCGTGTACGATGGCGTTTGCCACCTGTGCCACACCGGTAATTTTTTTTATTTTTTTTCCCATTTTCCGAGCGTAAATAGCGCTATCTTCTCCGATCTATGTTTTTGTTTTATGAGTTGTTCGATGCGTTAAAAATGTATAAACCTGCACTCATATTTTGATATTTTGGGGGATTTTTCAACGCATTTTGTGCGTGCGTGTGTGTGTGTGTGTTAATTTGTTTGCCTAATCTGCTTGTTTATTTGCGATTGATTGTTGAATGTAGACTCCTTTTGAAGTTTTGTTCTACATTTCCATAGGTGAGTTTTTCCAGAAAAAAAATCTCAGACTGCTGCGATTTTTATTATTGAAACAATATATTATTCGGCATATAAAATGAAATTAGTATACAGCTTGAAATGCATTCTAACATACAGGAGTGAAATGGATAATCAGAGCCGACAAAGATAAGAAAATAAAATTCTGTTGCCTGCAATCAAAAGCAGCCGAGCCATACATGAAAATCTGCGGAGTGGATCGAGAAGATGTTCTTCGTCGCTTCCTCTTTGTCGAGGGCCCCGATTCATACCATCAAGGCTCTGCTGGTAATTGCTTTCCCTAAATTCTTGGTACCCAACTAGTAACATACATTGGCTGATGAAGTGATGATACTTCTTTTCTGCAGCTGCTTTGAGAGTTTTCTCTTACTTGCCCTTACCTTACTCTGCTTTGAGTTCTCTAATGGTGGTTCCATCTCCATTGAGGGACGCTGTCTATGACTATGTGGCAAAGAGGCGCTATGACTGGTTCGGGAAGGAAGACGATTGCTTGGTCTTAAAGGAAGTGGAGCTGCTCGAGAGATTTGTGGATTGGGAAGAACTGCTCGAGCGCAGCCACTTCCATCAACAATGAGACTGCAATCACAGCATTATTCCTCCTGTGGGCAACTAACTAAGAGCAATTTGAATCTTTTGGCATCAAGATTGTATATATGTTGCTCTTTTCACTAGAGAATTTCATAGCCACCTCCCTCCTCTATGTGTGTGGTGTTTTTGGATTGAAGTTTAGTGAATCTTGAAATGCTCACTGATTATAAGTATGTTGAATATTATGAGTAATCAATGTTTCTTGATGCATCCATGCAAAGAACTTGAAGTTATGCTTTGCTTTTGATATTGAGTATAAAGGTGATGAATACTATGAATAATGAATACATCAGCATCTTTGCCTAACTATTCTCTACAGCAACAATGCAGACTACAAGATTTGCTCAATTCCAACCAGATTCAATAGTACAATTTGTTACAAAATTGATGAATCTAAGTACCGGTCCATTCTTTCCAATCCTTGTCTACATGAGCTTGAGCCCATTTTACGGCTGCTCGAGCAGCCTGAGGCCCTCCGGGCAAACCTTTTTCGTTTATGGTATCTGCCATATCAACGAAAGGAAGCACGAGTAGTGTCCCCGGACCGCCATACTCGGTGTGCAAGAAAGTATCAAATATCTGTCAAAAGAGGAGGAGCAACCAAATATTCAGATGTAGATAAAAGATGACATAGTATGGAGGAGATATCTTACCAACTATGGGCAAAATTATACATTTTGAGTATAGAATTCTAATAATTTGGGATTGAAACATGAAGCATTAAAGTGAAAATGGCTAATCCATCAAATCACACAAGATTTGGAGGGGAAATCGTCTTAGAATTTCATCAACCCGTCCTTCATGCCTATAATTTAAATACACGTACTAATTGAGGTTAAAGCTTTACCTTTACTATTGATTCTAATTTGTAACCACAGCTTCCTTATTTGATAAAGCTGGATGATAAAGAAAATGAGAAGAGAATGTATGAGTTAACCTCAGTGCAGATTCCGACAACTTCATCAAGGGAATCTCCAAACATATCTTTCTTGGACAGCTTCTTGTGTAAATGGGACTTGAACTTCTCAGTTTCCTAGAGAGACAGAGAGAGAGAAAATCATTATCCGAAATTAGAAAAATAAAAAAGAAATAGGGGGGGTAAATTGTACTTACGGAATCAGCAAATTCGGGAATAGGATCGGGGAATTTGTATTCCTTTTCGGCCCTGCAAATGAGGTTTGAATCATCGCTTCTCTTGAAAAACAGTGAAGAAAGAGGAGGAGAAGAAGGGGTTTTAGCTCTTGAAAAAGTAGAAGAGGAAGAAGGGAATTTAATGGAAAATAAAAAAATTGAGGGCGAGCGAACAAGCGAGGGCGCTGTGTATAGACCACACGCCGCCATTCTCTTATCTTCTTCTAAGTTCTAACCCTCCACTCTCAATTCAATTACTCTGTCGGAACTCCTGGGTTTTTGGTTTGCGCCTCTCTCTCTCTCTCTCCAGTATTTTGAGGAGGGTTTATCTTTATCTAGTCTCTCTCCTATTTTTATATATATACTACCTCCATCCCATATAGTTAGTCCACTTTACTTTATTGACTTTTCCGGCACGCGTTTTTACCGAAACTTAGTACGAGTTTTAAAACATAATTTTATAGTATCATTTTTTACGAAATACTATGAGTGTTATAGTATCCCGTAAAAAAACGATACTACAAAATTATATTTTAAAACCCGTACTAAATTTTGGTAAAAACGTGTCCCGAAAAAATCAATAAAGCAAAATAAACTAACTATATGGGATGAAGGTAATATTTTTTTTCATTTTCCCTCCTTGAATATTGTCATAATTTTTCGTGGCTGGTCAAAGGTCAAATGTATGGTTTCATAGTACTCTCCCCGTCTTGCTCTATTTGGCTCATATATACTTCGTATTTAATATGTGAGGATTAAAATATATAAACAAAACCAAATGGAATGGGAGAGAGTAAGTATAAGCACAAGGAACAGATATTTACACTTACACTTCGGAATAACTGTTCTAAAAAAAAGCAACTAAATTGATTATAACGCTTAGGTTTATATCAACATACAGAGAATCAAACAAAGAAATAGTACTACAAATTCCTTTGATTAGGCTCCAGCCATGGGAACCCTAGGAAATCAAACACTTGCTTTTCACTTTCAAACTTCAAACTTGCGCTGCCTTTGCTTCCCTGCATTCAATTCATACCATTATTATCACAATACTACTACCCTCATATCATACATAATAAGCACACAAAACACACGATCTCATCATCATACTCGTACCCGTTTTCCCCCAGAACCATGAGTCGAAGGAAACAATCCTGTGTCATCAAGCGTGAATCCCTTCGAATCCGCCAGTATTCTCAACCTGTTCGAAACACCAAACAAAAATTCAAACCAATAATTGGAAAATGACGAGGAGATTCAAACAACGGCCTAGAAAACTATAACCAACTAGAGGGGATCGTTTTTATGATAGAACAATCTACTGATATTTAGTTGTTGATTTAACAAGACTTTTTATAAGAACTTTGACATTCTGGTAAATGTAGATATATATATAAACTCCTGGCCGTGCAAATGAAAGATGGCATAGGTGAGTGTAAATGGGCACACCTCCTGTTTAGCACATCATTTCCTGTCCATGCTATTAATCCAAATGCATATATATCTCTTGGGTAAACCTACACACAGAGAAAAAACAGTATTAGTAGACAAAATAATCAACGAGTGCCACAACTTTTGCAGTACTTGTTGGACTGAGACATTGCTTTTTCTGTTCAGAACAAGATAAACATTAACACACCTTGAAATCAATGCGGTGTCGCAACTCTTGACCAGGATATGTGCAAAGACCAAAATATGTATCCACTCCAGAGTCTGTACCCTGGGCCCACATATTGAATCCAAATGAAAACAAGGTAACCGATATTAAGCGAGCAAATCAAGCTTTGGTCTTATGTGGTGAAAAATGCAAGAAATGGAAGAAAATTACCTCCTCACTATGAAAACTGAAGATCAAATCCTCTCTTAGGAAGTTAATATCCTTAAGACGCTTTACAAATTTCGGGAGAAAGCCCGTATGACTGGAAACAAAAAAAAGACCAGAAAAAATCTGAACCGAGTATATGATAGTGTACTGAAAAAAAATTCTCCTCGCTTTCTAAAAATAAGTAATTCCTCACCTTTTCCCATCAGGGTGTGTGATCACAATATCCATATCCCCACAAGAAGCCTTCCCACGTCTGTATGATCCTCCACAAACAAGGTCCACCTGTAGAAACATACAATCAGAAAATATAAAAAATTGATTCGAAGGAACAATATCACAACAAGATTCCGTTTAAGATGAAAGAGAAGCAAGGCAACAGGCAGATCTCCATCTAATGACTCCTTAAAAAAAATCAACCAACTTAGTTACAACGGTGTGCACCTAAATCTCACTGGTGTTCATCAAGCAAGTCCTAGTTAGCAGTCAAAAACTACTGACAAGCAAAACTGTAATCGCGATTTATATTTATTTGATTAACACATGATTGTGAGCCTTCACAGTTAAATCAGCAGGTGAGATTCTTACCCCAGGCAATAGCTCTTCTCCAACTTTCTTTAGAAGACTTTCCATTTCCTGAACCTAAATTAGTTTGGAAGTGATAAATCGCTCAAGGAATATGATAATACACGCTTTAAATGGAAGTGTTGAGAAACTAATCGAAGGACAGACAGCTGACCTCGTGGCGTGGAATTCTTGTCTTGATGTCATCAAAGTATTTTAAGCCTAACCTCTGGGAATTTTTTAATGATTCCTCATTTTCAAGATCAGATAGGGTTCTGTGTCCTTTCTCATAAAGTTTTGATGCAGTTGCAGGTCCAATGCCCCATACTTCTCCAAATAAACTGATCGAGCGTACCTGAGAATCGATAAGAATATACAGCAGAATTAACAAAAGATCTTTGATTTGGAATATATAATGAAACCCCTGGCCTTCGAAACTATATGTATCTATCCTAAAGGACAACTATATGATTCACGCTTATAACACTAACGGAGGAGAGAACATTCTGCATCCAAATACAGCAAAATATTTTCGGAACCTCTAAACAACAACTGCCAAGAAAGAATAGACTACGATTTTCAGAAAGAAATACATGCCTTTTCATCCTTCTCAAAGTGCTCCAACTTGGATAGCTTTCCGGTGTTCACTATTTCCTGAATCTGTAATCATCAAATGAAAATGACGATCACCAAGAAATAATCCATCAATTATCTCTCAATCACAGATAAGATAGCTCAACAATCAGGCAGAAACCGAGCGAGATGATGACATGATATAAATAACAAGAGTTTACATGGTCCTGCAGCGACTTTCCAATGCCGGGTAGACCTTTAACCTGGTCCGCACTTTCGATTTTGAAAGGCAAATTTTCAATGACTGGTATAGCCTTGTGATAACTAAATGACCTGCGATCCTCACCTAGAGCTGCCATAGTGCAATTGTCATGAAATATAGGTAAAGCCAGTTCTAAGACATCGAAAAAACCATATGACTATCAACAAAGGCAGTGTGGTGAATAAGTTTAACCTCTGTAAATGTCGATAAGCTTTCCGAATATCTGAGTTATATTCCGATTCAAATCAGGAGGGCTATACAACGACGATGCATCCGATGCGGAGACCTAATCAAGAATGAAGATCATTTCACAATGGACTAAACATTCAAAAAAACAGAAACAATCATCTTCTATGTTTTTCTCATGAAATCAAGAACTCACATCTTTATTTAGAGCATCCGAACTCAGATTAGTGACCTCTGGTCCTTTAGGGCTTGAAAATGGAGAAGAACCATTAACATCATCATGTTTCGAGGAATATTTAGGAGAATCCACAGATTCAACTGTTTGTGAGGTCTTAATCTTCTTCGATGGTGGTTGAACTTCACCACTCAAACCCGCATCGGCTTGTTTCGGATTCTCGTCACTAGCCGTTCTTCTACAATTTTCCGCAGCGTCCTCTGAGAAAATGTACGGATCTTCACACGCCTTTTCTCCTGCTCTCAAGCTGTCCTCTACCCACTGATAGTTCAGAATTTTCTGCACATTAAAATGAGGGCAAAAACATCAATTTCACGGCCAAAGCATCGGATGCAGAAGAATTTCACCACTTACTCCTTTGAATCGCTTCAAGTTCTGCGCGCCTACTTTCTTCAGAAGCGAATCCGAATCCGCGGCAAAAATGTGGGTAACCCTCTTCGAGAAACTCTCCTCCACCTTAGCCCCCATTTGCCCCAGTTTTTGCTTCCAAATCTTCGGAAATAATATCAATAAACACTTGAGCAACCTCTCAATTGAGATTTCTGCAAGTAGAAAAGTAAAAAAAAATAAAAAAATTCCAAAAATGGAGAAAGAAAAAAAACCTGAAAGCGACGCGCTTGAACGCCGGTTTCGATAAGGAAGACGGTGATTCCGGAGAATATTCCGTTAGGATCGGACGGTGGAGATTTCTTCCTAGCCATTGGCGCCATTTTTTGTGTTCTGCCTCTTTTCATTCTGTGAAGAATGAAAAGCCGTACGGTCGAAGATTGGCAAAAATTGTTCCCAAGTTGTAATATACAGAAACAGAAAGGGGTAAAAAAGTCAATTCACATAAGAGAAGGTTTCAATCCAAAAGAAACGGAAAATTAAAATGGAAATGGAAAAATATAAAAAAGAAAAACCCAGCAAAACCCCTCATCCGTTTTCATAGCGGAGAAAATGCTTCTTCATCGTTCAATCTCAGTGCTGAATACCTGCAGAATTTCGTTGTATTCTCCCAGAATTTTCTCATTCTCTGCGAGGAACCTCTCCTTGCTATCGCGCTCGCCGGCGTCCTTTTCCGGTTTCAGCAATTATCGCCCGCTCAAGGCGGATAGGCTCCGACCTTTTGCCACCAACGCCGCCGCCGCCGCCGACGAGGGCGGAAGCGGCGCCGACACGTTTTTGGCGGAGGAAAGCGTTTCCTGGACTTCTCTTGGTGTTTCGGATTCCATCTCCCGCGCCCTCTGTAATGTTGGGCTGCATAGACCTTCTCTAGTCCAGGTTACTACTTTTTTTTTTTTTTTTTTGGGTTTTTGTTTTTCATTTTCTTCAATTGGATAGATTTTTGTTTATGGGATGTTTAAAGTTTTGGTTTTTACTTGGATGGAGTTGGAATTTCGTACTAATTCTGAAATTTTAGGCATTCCCTTGAATCCGTTGTGATTGAATTCAACTCGTATATTTGTTCATAAATCATAGTATTGGTTTTTCATGATGTATCTTGTTCGAAGCTCCTGCTACAGTAGTATGCATTAAGATTAAATTAAGAGCGACACTTTCTATATTTGGTTATGAGCATAAGTAGAGGAAGCATTTCTTCTTCACATTTGATAATAAAGAATGTGCAACATCAATGGTTATCTCTGAATCGATTTCGGCTTCATTTGTGTTGTCTTGTTCGAGACTCCCTTGAAATATCCATGGTTATGGGATTGAAATATCTATTGCGATTCAGGCTGCCTGTGTTCCGGCCATTCTTTGCGGAGATGATGTGGTGGTTGCAGCGGAGACGGGAAGTGGTAAAACTCATGGCTACTTAGTTCCTATAATTCACAAATTATGCAGCAACTCTGGTGCGTTGCATGATTCGGAACTGAAGAGTCCTCAACAAATCTCTCTTGTTTTATGCCCCAATGTAATGCTGTGTGAGCAAGTGGTTCGCATGGCAAATTCCCTCCGTGGTGAAGCTGGGGGCCCGCTTCTCAAAGCAGCTGCCATTTGTGGCCGACAGGTATGAAATAGGGGTTTCTTCATCATGGTGTAAACTAGGGCTTTTATTTATCGTGGATGATGTTTCAACTGCAGGGATTGTCAGTTAAAGATCCGGATATAATTGTGTCGACGCCAGTTGCACTTATAAACTATCTTTATGCCATTGACCCTGAAAGACGTAAACGTACTGAATTTATGCGTGGCGTAAAATATGTGGTAATGTTCAATTGTTTGTACTGAATAATTATGTAACTGAGCACGGCTAGAGCATCCGAGTTCACTGATTTAGTTATCGATCTCTCTATATATGTGTAGGTATTCGATGAAGCAGACTTGCTGCTATGTGGGAGTTTCCAGAACCAAGTGATTCGTCTCATAAATATGTTTCGTTTTGATGAGAAGCAGTTATCTAGATTTAAAGATGCAGAGGCTGGGGTTGGGGCTCAGGATCCTTCTTCTGCTCCCCTGAGTGCATCTGATACAGAAGAAGACTTTCCAGAAGATTTCAACTTGGAGGAAGATGAGGAAGATGAAGCAGACAGTGCTGAGAAATCTATCGAGGATTCTAAGACCGAGTCCGGGAAAAGAAATTGGAAAGACTGGAGGAGAGTGAGGAAAATATACGCACGAAGTAAGCAGTACATTTTCGTGGCAGCCACGCTTCCTCTGAATGGGAAGAGAACTGCTGGAGGAACGTTGAAACGGATGTTTCCGGAAGCAAACTGGGTTAGTGGGAATTATCTCCATCATCATAATCCAAGGTTCTTTCTCTTCACTCATATTGCTCTCTTATGTGCCTGATCGTTTCTAGGAATAACTAAATCCGTTGTTCGTTCTTTGAATCGACATCTAATCAGTGATAAACTGCAGATTTCTTGATTTAGGATGCCTAAGAAAGAAATTTATTTGATTCGAGTAAAAATGCTATTCAGAGCATAGTTCACTGTGTTCATGTACTCGTTAAATGAAGTAAAATGTACACTTGTTGATTACGGTATTTCTACTGTACGAGCTTAGGTTGGAGCAGAAGTGGGTCGAGGTGACAAGAGATTCGCAGGTAGATATACTGATAAATGCCGTAAAAAGTGGTTATAAAACCAATACAGATTCTGCTTCTGGAGTGGTTTGGACCATGGTGTTTGCCAACACAGTTGAAGCTGCTGATGCCGTTGCCAACATTTTAATGGGAGCCGGAATTAAATGCGTACGGTATCACAGGAACATCTCTTTAGAAGAGAGGACCGAGAATCTAGTTGATTTCCAGAAGAATGGTGGTGTTTTTGTATGCACTGATGCTGCTGCTCGTGGACTAGACGTACCAAACGTTTCACATGTTATTCAGGTGTGTTTCTTTCGGATGTTTAATCGTATGGGAGATTAGATAATCAAACGAGTTCAAAATCAATCGATCCATCAAAATAAATCTTGCCATATTTTTATTGTGTAGGCAGAGTTTGCTAGTTCTGCTGTAGACTTTTTGCACAGAGTGGGAAGAACGGCCAGAGCTGGTCAGCCCGGGCTCGTCACGAGTCTTTATACGGAATCGAAACGAGAGCTCGTTGCTGCAGTTCGTCAGGCTGAAGACCTCGATTTGCCTGTGGTAATTTCTTCAATTTGCTGCACTTGATGTGACAAGAAACTCTTTTCCTTCCTCCTTTCTTACTCGGCTTGAATCTTATGTAACCCGTATTTGATATGGTTGCAGGAGAAGGCGTTTAGTCGAAAGAGAAGCTTCCGGAACAAAATAAAGAAGAGGGACAGTGGCGCATCAGCTCCACGCCCGATTCCAGCATAGGCTACTTGCTGCCTTCTCCAGTTTCAGAGATTGATGTCTTGAAAAGATTGTAAAAGCAAAAACTCGGGTTCTCGGAATGTCGAGAAACGGGGGCCTTCTCACCATCGGTAAGCTTCTACTTCATTGTTTTCGATTCTCCCTCTCCGCATCCATGAGAGAGAAAGAGGTGATAGCTGTTGTGTATGATAGCATTAGAAGACTCTTGAGTTGAAAATGGTATGCTTTGTGCAAACAAATTTTATAAATCATCACTTTATTAAACACAAACTAACTAACAAATTCTCTCAATCGTTCCTCTCCTTAGCAACAATCAATTTCATAACAAATTCATTGATAGCATTATCAGAACTTCCCCCTTCATCACTTGCTTTCACAGCCAACTCCCTCCATTTTCTTGCATTCCTCCTCATCTCCTCCCTCCTCTCCCCTTCCATCACTTCCTTCAAACAATTAACCACCTCTTCTCTCCTTGCAACCCCATGTTCATCCTCCTTAGCCCTAATCCCGACCCCCCATACATCCTCGATAAACTTGGCATCCGTCATCTGGTCTGCCCACTGGGGCATTGCCACCATCGGCACCCCCAGCGCCAGGCCTTCCAGAGTCGAGTTCCACCCGCAGTGCGTCACGAAGCAGCCGATGGCTGGGTGCGCCAGCGTCTCCAGCTGGTTGCACCACGGCACGACCATGCCCTTCCCCTCTGAGGACTCGGTGAATCCGGCCGGAAGCTTCTCGCGCTCGGTTTCCCTCACGACCCAGAGGAAGTACGAGGCGCTCGACATCAGCGCCCATGCCATCTCCTCCGTCTGCTTTGCGGTGAGCGAGACCATGCTCCCGAACGAGATGTAGATCACGGATTCCCGTGGCTTCGTATCGAGCCAGGCCGCGCATTGCTCGCTCAGCGGCTTCCATAGGCTTGCGCCGTACCCCTTGTCTCCTTCGATTCTTCCGTCCAGGTACGCCGAGGGAACCATCGGCCCCACCAGTTTTGCCGGCCAGTACTTCTCCACGCTTTTCGCCTCCTTTTTTATTATAAACGCGGAGCATAGAATTAGCACATCACTATTGAGGTTAACGTGGAAAATAATAAGAAAAAACGTGAAAAATAATCATGTCAATTGTCAACAAACAATGTCAAATAAGATCATTTGTTTTCCCAAAAAAAAAAAAAAAACATTTGTTATGTCCCATTATAATGTACTACTAAAATTAATTTTTCTTCATTTATATTTATTTTTTTCCTCGATTTTGATGTAATATGATTTAATCTAATATTATACTACTAATTAATAATTATTAATTAATTTAATTGAAATATATAATTATTTTTAACTAATAAAGTTAAAATTAATACTTAAAATAAATACTAAATCCTACTTGGATGGGTGATCTCAGACGAGGTAAAAAAATCAAAAATTTGGAAAAGAAAAATAAAAATAAAAATAAAATCGAATTTGATATACATAACACGATTGATGCACTATAATAATAAAAGAAACTCTCGATCTTGCAAGAGTGGTTTTAATATATTCAATTTGAGACGTTTCATAAGAAATTACAAAAAGAAATAAAAATAAAAAGAAATATGTGAATAAGGCCAACTTCTACATATATTTGTAATTTCCATATAATCTTTATAAACTACCAAAATTATTGAATATTAAAATATAGTATTTTTTAAAAAACAAATTATAAAATCTAGTTATGATTAAAAATAAGATAGAGATTATTGAGGAAACATGAGCGAATGCAATTACCTGTCCCTCGAGGCCTTGGAAAGTGTTAGCGAACACGAAATCCGCCTTTTCCAGATTTGAAAACTGACTCAATTTCATGGCCAAGTAAGCAGGGTAGCTCTGAGGGTTTCTGATGAGCGTCGGAACATCGCTAGAGTTCAACGGCGGCAGACCGGGCAGAACCAGAGGCTCCTCCTCCACATTCACCGGCAGCGCCAGCGTGCCGCCGTGAATGTGGCTGAAGATCGCGCACACGGCGGCCGAATTCGTGAAGAACGCCGCCCCAAACACGCCGCGCTGCTGCGCGACGTCGAGCGCCCAGGGGAAAAACGCGTCGTAGATTACGCAATCGACGGGGATTCCGGCCGATTCGTACTTATCGAGGAGCCGCGCTAGGGATTTGGAGCCGTGCTCTCTGAGTGAGGTGACGTATTCCTCTTCTCTTCCTGCTTCAGCGGAATCGCCGTCGAAGCCGTCGGAGATCGGCTCCACCGCGACGGCGGCGGCGTGGATGGATCTGACGGTGGCGGTGGTGGTGGCTATGGTGGCTCTGACGCCCTTCGCCGCCAGGCGCTTGGCGAATTGGAGGAGAGGGTTGATGTGGCCTTGGCTCGGATAGGGGAGAACGATAACGTGAGGAATTGTGGAGCAGAGTTCACGTGATTTCTCCATTTCTGGTGAGAATTGTGGCTGAAATTTGATGATGAAGATAGATATTTAAGGGCTGTGTTTCTAGAATGATTGGGAATTCGATGTGGGATTTCAATTTATAGGCAGCAGCATGAGCTGTAATTCGGCATGAGCTGCTTCTGCCATTACGTGTGAGTTCATACAGTATTTGTTACAGAAACATGTGAGAATATAGAAATCAATTTTTTCTTTTCTTCCTCGAATTTATCCTCATAATTTTATAATTCGATTTATGTAATGCATAAAATAGGAATTTAATTTTAAATATTTTCGTACGATTTTCTTTAATTAATTTACTTCTTTTTTATGGGAAAATTGTCCCAAAATACACAACATTTCGTCAAATTCTGATTTTGCACTTGAGTTTTAAAACCTGCATATAATACATAACATTTCAATTGTTTCTAATTTTACGCACAATGTCGATTTTTTTTCCCCCCAAATTTTGTCAAAAATTTTGTACTTATATGCAAGTCGAAAGTTGGATATGTTGGAAATTATATACTTCATCCGGCTCAAAGATACTGAGTCTCTTTCTTTATTGGGTCGTCTCAAGATTTCTGACTCCTTTCTCTTTTGGAAAATAATTAGGCCTCGTTTGGTTCATGAGATTAGGCAAGAGTATACCCCAAATTAGACTAGATTTCATGTTTGGTTGATAAGACTTAAAATCAAACTAGCCCGGGACTTAATCCTATGAATTATCCGGTCCGGTACTGTATCCTCCAAAATCCACGAATTGAGTCGGAGGCTTACCCCCGCCACTAAATTAGTCTCATACATATTGAATGGCAAAATACATTTTTATCCCAACAAAATACCCATGTGGCTCTGTTATCTATGGTTCTTAAATTTTGTGCTAGTATTTAATTGTGCTGCAGTAGGAGTTATGATAGTAATTGTTTTTAAAAGTGAGCAAGTTTAATAATTTACTAATTTTATTTTTGAAACGATAATTCACTAAATAATTAATGCATGCCAATTACAGAAAATTATTTTAGAAATTAACACACCGTAAGAATATAGTATGAATTTTAAGGAAGTGGGTTAAAATTCATTAGCTATTTGGATGAGTGAGTTTGAACTCTTGATTTCTATAAATTCTCAAATATAATAAAAAAAAAATTAATTAAATAATTAATTGCGTAACTTTAAGAGGACTAGTTAATAAAATTAATTATGAAATTGAGTATGAAATTTCTAAACAAACTTGTACTGTCATTTAAATATTCCTCAAAGTTTACTTTCATTTACAAAAATATTCTTTTATATCACAACTCAATTAACAATATATATATATATCATTATTAGAAAATGCTCAATAGATTAATTTCATCATTAATTAATTTTATCATTCAAATTTGCAACTATATTATTTCCATCGTATTCCAATTACATATGATTAAAGTATAAGTATAAATAATCTTATAGAAGGGTATATTAGTAAATGAGCAATAATATAACATTATACAATATTGCAAACCAAACATGAATATCAATCATATAAAAAGTTAACATGTCAACCAAACATCTTTTTTTATCCAGGATTCAATCTTGACTTATCCCGGATTATATCTTGCAGAATCTAATCTATCGAACCAAACGGGCACTTAGTATATTAATAGCACAATTAGTAAACCTCTTATTACACTTAACATTGTTTAATTAAATCTCATTATCTACTCATCTCTCAATATGTATCCCAATATAATTTAAATCCTAAAAGTTTAAACTATCATAACTTTCTCGTTTGTAATTCGATTTTTATGATTTTTATACTAAATTAAAGGTCTTGATACGATCTTTCATTTAAGATCAACATGGATATAATTTTATGCATCTATGATGCTCTAGTTTTAAAATATGCCTAAATACAATACATAAACTCACATTACATCCTTGCACACATTACACTTTACACACTAAATACATGTCTTAATTCTCGTGCCGAAAAAAAAAGCTCAATAACTCTGAGATGGAGGAAGTAATACATATATGTAAAGAAATTAGAATATTACTAATCATTTGACAAATTCGAATTTCATATCAGCACAAAAATTGAATAAACTAAGAAAAAAAATAATCAACCTCGTATACAAAATCAAAAACAACTAAAAAGTTAATATATTTATAGGCAAATAATTTTATAGCTGGTATGTAAAATTAGAATTTTTTAGTGAAGAATTCAACAAACGTGTGCAAAATGAAAGAACAAATATGAAATCTAGTCACTCTCAAGTCGAAGGTAGTTTGGGTAATGAATTTATTTTAACATTTTAATCATTTTGTATTTCGATGATCCTTTGAAGGTGACAGGACAGGAAACGAACTCGGTATGTCGCAATCAAATTAAACACGCAATATTCCATGACGTCATCGGCTGACATCATCAATGACGCATAGAAAGTGGTTTGAGCCAGCTTAATCAATAGTACTAATAATAATTAGTGATGGAGTATATTTTTTTAAATGAAGTTTTGGAACTCTAATTAAAAAAAAAATCATATAATAGTTGTTAAGATATTAAAATTACCCTTAAATGTGCAGAAATGGACCTAAAATGTGGTGTCCTCATTATAGTTGGTCCAATTTTACTGCTACATTTGATATTTGCGAGCAAATAACAAAGTCGGCATTTGTATAAAAGTTTTACAGAATTAGGAACATATCAAATCACATTAAATAATTTTCCTTTTTGTGAACGAATATCATAATT
The DNA here is from genome assembly GCA_001642375.2 of Mentha longifolia. Taxonomy (NCBI): domain Eukaryota; kingdom Viridiplantae; phylum Streptophyta; class Magnoliopsida; order Lamiales; family Lamiaceae; genus Mentha; species Mentha longifolia. Next base: position 25,260,572 of record CM038121.1, read on the forward strand.
TAAGTTAAATTGGCCGGTGGAGTTTGCAATAATAAAATTCACTGAAATTTCACGATTTTATCTGATGCAATCCAAGCTTCTTTAAATAATAATAATAACGGTTCCCTATTTTTCACCTTAAGGTGACTCAAACCCTAAACCTTTTAGTTGGAGGAAAAATGTGTTACGCAATTCAAGTTTGTATTATGACATTTCTTTTTAGCTCATGCTTATAAATTCATTTGAACTAAAATCAAATTTGAATAATGACTCTTCCGCGATGATTTCTCTTTCATAGAATCACACCTTTTCTCTCTCGAGCGCGCGTGTTTGAGATTTTTGCAATTTTGAATTCCAGAAAGTAGTAAATGTTGTGCTGATTTCGTCGGTTTCTGATTTCAATTTTGGATGTTTATGTTTCTATTATTATTATTATTATTTAGTTGATTTTTTTTTTTTTTTTGGTATCATATCAAATTATATATTCTAATAAAATTTTAAATTTTCGATTAAACTTTTTCTTAACACTTATAATTTTATAACTTTCTTTATTGTTCCGGAGTGAATTTGAAACTCCATAAATATTAAATACTACCTTCATCCCATTACATTAGTCACATTTACCTTTTTACACGTATTTCTACCGAAACCTAGTACGGGTTTTAAAATATAATTTTGACGTATTTATTTTTTCACAGGATACTATGAGTGTCATAGTATCCCGTGAAAAAATGAATACGTCAAAAATATATTTTAAAACCCGTACTAAGTTTCAGTAGAAAAACGTGCCGCAATAGTGAACGTGACTAATGTAATGAGATGGAGATAGTAGTACGTATTTCCCGTTTTGAATTATTGGGCCTGATGGATGGACTTTTGAATTCCAGTAGTTTTCATTAATGGGCTGCTTCAAATAATCGGCAGATGTTAAAAGCCCAAAACTCTTTCTTACTTTTAGATAACTTAATACCGTACACCAAGTTCTAGCTATATTTCTTCAATAAAATGTTCCATACAGTAAAAATTTCAACATCGTCAAAATCCAAATACATATACTTCTGCACGTATAAAAACCAATATTGAAAAATACTCCATCCGTCTTCTATTTCTTGTCACTAATACTATATTAGGATGTCTTGATCATTTTTATTTTGAGACATAGACCATACAATTACTTTATCACTTTAAAACTTTATCACTTTACTTTTTAACACTTTAACACTTTAATACTATTAAAAATATTAATTGAGCCCACAATTAATTCACTTTTAACACTTTAACCCTTAATTTATTAATATATCATCAAAACATACCCATAATTTTAAATTAAGAATTGGAGGACGGGAGGGAGTATAAAACCAAACGTCGAAAATTTCAAAAATCGAAATCGAAACCAAACAAGGCCTTACTTTTTCCATAGATGAGCGAAAGAAACATAACACACACAGCTAAACAAACCCACATATATATACGCACACATTCACACTAAAAGCACTTAACACGCTAATTAAAACACGTAATTAGGGGCAGATTAAACTAATGACGATTAAGGGCACTTAGTCCTGTTCCCGTGCGTAGTCATATCGGTGTAGCAGGCCCCACACAGCTCCCTGTTCCCAGAGGTGCCAGGTGGCACGCACTTGCACCTCACGCAGCAGGTCCCACACGCTCTGTTGCACAAGTTCGGCCTCGAGTGCAAGCTGCACCTCTCCTTGCACCGCTGCCCACAGTCTGCATCCGCGTAATTAACATTAACCCCCTTAATTAATCACTCATTAACTTAACCACGCTAGTTAGTAATTAATCACTCTCCCTCGCTCTTAATTGAATAAATTAACATACCAACGTAGGGTAAGAGCCTCCTGTTCGCGCCTCTCACCACCTACAGTTCGAGGCCAAAGTTAATTGATTAGTTAAGGAATAAAGTCGAGGAACTGCATGCATAGCTACAGTAGAGAATAATAATTATTATATGCGAGGGAAAAAAAAAAAAAACCAGTGAGGCTTCTTCTTCAGCTTCGATGTCGGATGATACCTGCAAATCGAAATTTGAAATTAAAGCAAAGGAAATTAAAAAAAAAGGAAGAAAGAATAAATTAAAATTGTTCGTAAAATTACCAGAACAAGGGCGATGAGAAGAAGCGCAGAGAGAAGAAGCGGACGATACGCCATTTTTGTAGAGTTATTAATTAAGCTTTTCTTTTAGGAGAAATGAAATGAGTTTTGAGTGAAGAAGGAGATGAGATTGGTGCGGTTCCTTCTCTCCGGTGCTTCAAATTTATATAGTGTGGAGGTGTACTCTTGATTAATCGAACCGTACATCTAAAAGTGGGATTTTTTTATTTTTTATTCATTTATTTACTGTGCATAGAATTTGTTTTTATTTAATTAATTTAGTATTGTCTCTTTATCCGAGTTTTGTCGAGTGTTGCCGACCTTAGTGAAATGTATATAGAATAATTATCTGTATTATTTTTTTATAATAAAATGCAAATTAATATTTCAAAATATATTATATATTGTAAAACATTATGATGTTTTCTCTAACCGATAAATCCGACCTCCTTGAGCAAAAGATGTTTCTAATTCTACATACATTTTTTTTTTTTAAATAGATGTTTCTAATTCTACATACATTCATTGCAAGTGCACCCACATTTTAGTACAACTTAAATGTCAACCTTTTATGTTGAACAAGCTTTTTCTTAGATTAATGAGCTGAAGGTTAAAATGTATTTTTAGTTTAGTAAGCGGATTTAAAATTTAAAAAAAACAGTATTTCAATTTAAAATTTATCGTCAATGGAGTGATTATCTAATGCAGCCGACTATGGGTGCACGAAAGGAAAGAAGAAACGTGCAATATTTGATTGTTGGAATCATGAATTATCCGTTGCATAATTTTTAATTTAGAATTTTGGAAATACTCCCTCCGGTTTTTTCAAGTTGCAACACTTTCCTTTTTGGTCTGGTCTTTTCAAGTTGCAACATTTCCTTATATGGCAAAGATTAAAAAATAAAGCACATACTTATTACAATTAATTATCTCTAATTAAATATCATCATCTACCCAACTCTCAGCACGTATTTCAATATAATTTAAATTCTAAAAGTTTAAACTATCATAACTTGCTCGTTTGTTCTCCATTTTTTATGATTTTTATATCAAATTAAAGGTCTTGATACGATCTTTCATTTAAGATCAGTCATGAATATATTTTTATGCATCTATAATACTCTAGTTTTAGAATATACCTAAATACACAAACAACACTTTATCTATAAACACAATACACTTAAAATCTTAAACACTTCTACCTTAATTCCCGTGCCGAAAAGAAATGTAGCAACTTCAAAAAACCGGAGGGAGTAAAAGTAAAGTATAATAGAGGATTTTGGACACGACGAACAAAGTAGTGCATGGTGTCTCTTGTCCATTAGTGCGTCATGTTGGGCCGCCACCTTTTAATAAAGCCCATATTTCCGTGTCTCCTAAGGCGGCGTTTGGAAGAAAGAAATTCAAATATTGGTATTTGAAATTCATCAATTATTTGCACAAAGAATACCTAAAATATTTCATCCGTCTATAAAAATTGTGGTTGTTTATCTTACCGATCCGTCTATAAAAATTGTGGTTATTTTTCTTTTTTAGACATTACCCCACAATATTGATTCACATTTTTTATTGCAATTCCGTATTGCATCTCCTATTGCACGATATATGATTGACACGCGTCATAAATATTTCCAAAACCAATCGATTCAAATTATTGTTGATTTTGAAAATGTTTATGACATGTGGAGACCATCTGTCGTTGCAATAAGAGATGCAATACAAAATTACAATTGATGATCCAAATCGCCACAATGTCATTTTTTATGCATCTGAGTCTATTAAAATAATAAAATGATATTTTTGTAAGTGGGATGAACGAAATAATATTTACTAAAAAAATATATATGGCACATAAATTTCACTTACATTATTTTTTCTTTATTTATAAAAAATACAAATGATGACTTATTTTTCCATTATATAAACAGACATTAACTTTTTAATAAAACTCGAATTGGAATAACAAAATCACTATTTTTGTGGACGGAATGGCCTAACAATAGCATGTTTTTAGATTAGTGCCGAAACCTAATGATTTAGTTATGCAATTCGGTGAGAGATTATAAATAGTTGTAAAATTTCATGAAGCAATACCAAGAGGATAATGAAGTGACTATCTTGTTTTGGAAATTTTGGGAAAAGTTTGAAAATTAAAAATTAAAAAGAAAAAAAAAAAAAAAAAGTTAAAAAGTAGGCATAGAAAAAGGTAAGTTGATTGTACCTAATTCCATTGTACGGATGTGATATTTCATGTACTGAGACAGACAGAGGAGATGGGAATCCAGCCATTTTCCAGTTGGATATATATAATCATTTTCCTCAATTTATTTAACATTTGATTTTGGGAGACAATACTACCTCCATCCTATCTAAATTGTCCCTACATCAATATTAAAATAGATAAAAGAATTTTAAGGGCTCTTATTGTGTATAAAATTTCTTACCATATGTCCCAATAAAGAAAAATAGACAATTAGAATGAGATGGAGAGAATCAAATGTTCCAATAAAGAAAAATAGACAATTAAAATGGAATAGAAAGAGTAATTTAGTTTGGCCAAAATATCCCTTCTCAAAATTGAAGCACGCAGAAGTCAAAATGAGCACATTTTTCCATATGAATTTGCAATATAAGCACCCATTCTACTGCCAAATTTAGCATTAATAAAGAATAATACTCCCTCCGGTTTTTTGAAGTTGCTATATTTCTTTTCGGCACGGGAATTAAGGTAGAAGTGTTTAAGATTTTAAGTGTATTGTGTTTATAGATAAAGTGTTGTTTGTGTATTTAGGTATATTCTAAAACTAGAGTATTATAGATGCATAAAAACATATTCATGACTGATCTTAAATGAAAGATCGTATCAAGACCTTTAATTTGATATAAAAATCATAAAAAATGGAGAACAAACGAGCAAGTTATGATAGTTTAAACTTTTAGAATTTAAATTATATTGGAATACGTGCTGAGAGTTGGGTAGATGATGATATTTAATTAGAGATAATTAATTGTAATAAGTATGTGCTTTATTTTTTAATCTTTGCCATATAAGGAAATGTTGCAATTTGAAAAGACCGGACCAAAAAGGAAAGTGTTGCAACTTGAAAAAATCGGAGGGAGTATATCACAAATTAATAAATATGTTACCAATTGAGTTTGGATGTATTTAATACTACCTCAATCCCATATACTATCTTCATCCCATGTATTAGGCTACTTTGTTTTGGCACAATAGTCAATGCAATGTAGGATATGTGGTTGTAGTTAATTTTAAGGAGAGAGTTAATTGTAGCCATAATTTTTTTCCCATTTTAGGAAAGTAAACTAATATATGGGACGGACCGAAAATGAAACGTAACCTAATAAGTGGGATGAAGGTTAGGCCTGTCTAAACGGTACCGGTATTTCGGGAAACCCGGTACCGTACCGGTACCGAACCGGGTACCGAGTACCGATTTTTCGGTACTCGGTACCATCCATTTTATTATTTTCGGTACCCGGGAATCCCGTACCGTACCGGGTACCGAAATTAATTATAAAATAATTAAATATTTATTTTATTTATAAAATTTAATTTATATTTTCTAAAACTAAATTACTAAATCTAATTTATATTTTTATAAGAATTTGAAGTTATTTATGTTTGGTGTTTTTACTGGAATTTAGAGTGCAACTCAAATTGCTGGAATTGTTATTTTAGATTGGAATTCTAATTGTTAATTTAGATTTGAATTTGGATTGTGGATATGTGATTGTGAATTTATAATTATGAATTTAGATTGGTATTGGTATTGGAAGTTTGAATTTTGTATTTTTGTTGAACACTTGAACTTGACAGTTGACACAATAGGAAACAGAAAAAATAAAAAAGTTCATTTTTTTTTTTCAATTTCGGTACCTTTTCGGTTCTTCGGGAATACCCGTACCGTACTGGTCGGTACCCGGGTACCCGAAGTAATATTTCGGTACGGTACCGGTACCCAAAATTCTGGGTATTTCGGTACCCGGGTACCAAATTTTCGGTACGGGAGTACCGGTACCGTACCGATCGACAGCCCTAATGGAGGTAGTATTAGGCTACCTTTCTGTTTTGGTCCGTCTCACTTATTAGTCCACTTTCCTAAAATGTCAAAAATTTGTGGCTACAGTTAACTCTCTCTCCTTAAAATGAATTACATCCACATATCCTTATTTGCATTACTTATTGTGTCATTTACAATGTAGACTAATAAATGAGATGGAGGTAGTATTTATAATTACACCGGACATGCATAGCTCTGAAAATGGATAAAATAGAGTGGAGGGGTTGAGGTAGAGGTGGAGTGGACCATAGATTTTCTTACCACAACCACTCTGCAAACTCATAGTGAGCTGTATTCTACTAACCTTTCTCAATTCTTTTTCTTTTTCTTGGGAATTTCAAACACTTCTTTATTTGATGCAATTTTAGTACTACTACTTTAATTTAATTTTCTGATATCTCTTCTAGTTCTAGAGAAATCGTCACACAAGCATAATTGGAAACTTTGCCTTCAAAATTTCATCTGTTCACGAAAATTAATGATATCACACTTCCTTTTTTTGGAAGTAATATATCACGCATGACAGCTATCTACATCCTGGAAAATGAAGAAAACCAGTAACCCATCTTTTCCAGTATGATTTATCAGTAAAAAAAATTTAAGAAACCATAATTATAACAAATACTCTCTCTGTCTCACCTTATTAGTCCACTTTTATATGCATATACTCCCTCCGGTTTTTTCAAGTTGCAACACTTTCCTTTTTGGTCCGGTCTTTTCAAATTGCAACATTTCCTTATATGGCAAAGATTAAAAAATAAAGCACATACTTATTACAATTAATTATCTCTAATTAAATATCATCATCTACCCAACTCTCAGCACGTATTCCAATATAATTTAAATTCTAAAAGTTTAAACTATCATAACTTGCTCGTTTGTTCTCCATTTTTTATGATTTTTATATCAAATTAAAGGTCTTGATACGATCTTTCATTTAAGATCAGTCATGAATATGTTTTTATGCATCTATAATACTCTAGTTTTAGAATATACCTAAATACACAAACAACACTTTATCTATAAACACAATACACTTAAAATCTTAAACACTTCTACCTTAATTCCCGTGCCGAAAAGAAATATAGCAACTTCAAAAAACCGGAAAGAGTATGAGGTATAAAATAATAAAAGTGAAATAACTAGGTAAGACGGAAAAAATATCATTTGCGTAAAAACGAAAAGGAAAAAGAAAAAAGTAACTGTGGCACCATAATAATAGATGCCTGAATTTGGAGCATATTCATGATGACTTCATATAAAGTTATCCACCCCTTCACCCTTCCATACTCATGGGGACCAATGCGCCAACATCATTCCGATAGATACAATGTTCTAAATGATACTTCCTCCGTCCCGACGAAAGTGGTGTGTTTCATTATTTTATATCTCACGATATTCAAGAAACATCTCATTTTCAATTGGGCAGATGGAGTATATATATATACTTGTAAACACTCTCTATGTTTCATCCATAACGACACATTTTATTATTATAATAGAATCAACTTGAATGAAAACATATCATTATGGATTCGTACACATTCAGTGGCGAATCGAAATGTAGTAAAACTACTGATTTACCGAATTGTTGATCATTTATTCATGCACGAACACAAGAATTACACAAATACAAAAACAAAACAAAACCGTTCTACATCATGATTCGTGACATTAAATAAGCTAAAAATGATATCTAGTGGTCAAAATTTCTAGTTTTTCCCTCTTGAAATAACCTCAGTTAGACTTCTAATAATGTGCTATAAGCCTATAACCAAGAAATGTGAAAAATAAGATAATGAAAAAAGAATTATATTTCCTCCTGTTCACATCTAGAAAACGATAGTAAGCTCCTTCTCAGTCATCTCGTATACGTGGTCGCTTGCATCTGCGACTGCGCTCTGCATATTTTCAGGTTTCTTTCAAGCTAAATCTATTGATGGTATCACACGACTTGAAGAATTTCAAAACGTATATATATTAATTATGGAAAGTGAGTTACCTGTCCCAATTTGGTAAGGAAATTGTTCATGAGATTTAATGATGTGAGCCTTACATCTTCATTCGACTTGAGTGCTTGAGCAATGGCGAAAGCCCCTTCATCCTGAATCATGTGGAGTTGATGCTATCAGATAAAGATACAAAAACTATACTACGAATTTACAGTTTTCTGATGAAGGTGTTCCGTACTCTTATTTCATTAAACCCAAGATTGAGCGATACCAAAGCTTCATTCACTACTTTTAAGCTACGAGCAAGGCATATAGCACCCTGTCAACATGTAATGATAATGTTCAGAATAAATGAATAACAACAGTGGACTTAAAAGACAAAAATAATAAGGCAAACCTCATCTCTGAGTCCATTGGCTCGGAGATCTAGACTTGAAATGGTGCTATTATATCTCAACATATCTGCAATATATTCAGCTCCAGTTGCACCTATCTGTGGAATTGTACATACAGAATATAATGGACGATCTTATGCGAAAGGCGATAGAGTTTCCTACGTATGAGTTAATACCTGACACCAACCAAGCATGAGGACTGATATATTCCCGTGAAACTTAAGAACTTCTGCTAAAGCCTTTGCACCCTCTGGCCCGATTGGATTGTAACCAAGTTCCAACTGGAAAACATAACTTATAGCATATATATGTGTATCATATCTAAAACAGTGAGAGAAGTAAGAGATGAGGACTAACAGCAGAAATGACGGAATTATCCTTCAGAACACGTGCTATTGCACTAATCCCTTGGGCGTGGATGTCATTTCCACCCTGTAAATAAAATCATAATTATTACTAAAGTATCACATAAACCTATCAGAATGTTTATAGACCATCATAAGTTTCATTCACTTACTAGATCAACATTCGTAATTGATCGGTTCTCCTTCAAAGCCTCTGCTATTTTTTCAGCTCCCTGAGGCATACATACATATGAGAGAAGAGGTCAGTGCATATAGTATCTCGTAAAAGAGGTGCATTTTCCCTACAAAAATGGCAGAATTTGGGTAAAAAGGCACAAAATACTAACTGTACCTCATCTCCGATGTCATTCATATAAAGGCTAATTAACAGCAGAGTTTTGCTCTTTTTGATATATTCAGCAACTTGAGAGGCTCCTCTTGCGCCAATCGAATTGTTTGCGAGATCCAAAACTGTAAGTTTCCCTGCATGGAAGAATGGACTGTCAAGATCCGCTACAGTATGCATAATGAGAAGAAAGGGGATGCCATTGAAAGAAAACCTTTATGAGAAGACAAGCCAGTCATTAGAGCAATTGCTCCTTCATCTCCGAAAGAGTTTCCTTGCAGATAGAGTTCCTAGGTAATCACAATGATGCACTCATTCAGTCATGAATGCAAAAACTGAAAAGAAACTGCTCTCAGCATTGCATAACAGAATCTCATCACCAGCAATGAATAATAGGACCGATGCTATTATTTCCATCGAGAAAGAATCATGCACCTGAACTTTTCCCACTATATCTCTATGGAACAAGCATGAATCAATATGTGAATTAGGTGGTTTATTTTCAGTAAAAAAAACAAAGGTTCATTGGATATGGTACTGCAACTTCACAGTGCATGAGTTTTTGTGTGGACATAGCACGATTGACATAATTAAAGGCAAGATAAATTGAAGAAAGAAAAGGATTAGAAATATACCCTCAAGGATTTGTTTCCCTCCAGCCCTTTCGCCAGAGCAGATGCACCAAGGGGGCCACCGTAATTGCCACTGGAATGGAGCAAAGAAAAGAGCTTACATGAATGTTACCAAGGAGAAAATGCATATTCCACAACTATACCAAGAGAAGATAATAAGGCAGCAGTTCTTTTATTTTATACATTCATTTAAACATACTAAGCAGTCATTTTGGCGATAAGATCATTACTTGAGGTATATTGAAAGAATAGTCTTGTTCTCAAGAAGAGCTCCGGCAAGGCTTGAAAATCCCTACCTCCATTTCCAAAGTTAATAAGAAAACAGAATTAGCGGTAAGAATAAATGGATTGTCACAAACTGGGAGAACAAATAGTGCAAGAAGATATAATTTCATACAGAGTAGTCAATCAAATTGTTATTAAGTTCAATGATACGCAAGGTTGAATTTTTCTTCAACATCTCAGCAATAGCTTTTGCTCCCTGCATCGTAAGAAATGAGAAGGATAAATTAGGCCCTTCAAATGAGGCATTTACATGATGGAGCATGCCTGAATCTTAAGAAACCTTTAAAAACAAAAAACAAACTCACCTCATCTCCAAATGAACTACTACTGAGCTGTAGCTTCTGAATACCCGAATTATTCACCAGAATGTCACATAAGCACTGCACAATAAGAAGAATATTTCACTAGGACTAAACTTTGAACCATGTAAAGATGTTACTGCAACGTCTTCAAAAATGATTTAGGCGAACAAATATATTATAGATAAAAAACATTAGTTATTACACACATCGGTCAGTGTAGAAAACATTCAGATTATGCATCTAACAATATCTTATGCCAGCCTACCTTGACCCCTTCATCCCCAATAGAGTTCCCTGATAAGTTCAGAGTTTTTAGAGCAATATTTGACTGTAAAATCCCATCGAAAGCCTTTATTCCTTCAGCAGTAATCCCATTAGCAGCAAAACTCACTTCTTCTGCAGTCTGCAAATAATACAAGTAGGAAGTAAATGGCAGAGGTCATCTTGGAAGATTCTAGGCTGAAAAAGGAGCAATATAAAACAAACTCTTACTTGATTATATGCCAAGCTCTCAGCTAGGAAGAATAACCCTTCATCTCCAAAATTAATACCTAGCAGCACCTTCTAGGGTTAGACCAATGCATTGTCAGAGTTTCGTGGGATTTCAACCACAACTGAACATGCAATAAACGTTTCAATACCTGACATGTCAATACTGCTAAATGACCTAAGCTCCTTGGCAAAATCATTTAGCCTCATTTGGGATTCCCTTACTTTAGCCCCAGTAGACGAAAACAAATTCATACCCCCGGGGAAGGACCACATCCCTCCCGAGGCAGGTTTATGATCCTCTTCAGCTACGGACTTAGATGATTTTGGCACTAGGATTTTCTCCACCAATTTCCATAAAACTGTCAGCTGGAAAGCGTAGATTAGTTACCAATTGAGAACTAAACTATCTGCAAAATATCCATTCAAGCATGTTGGGGTGGATACAAGAAGCAGCACATAAATCACTCTGCCACTCTACCATAAATCATCCAGTGCAAGCAAAATGGTGTGAATTTCCTAAATCCCACTCTAAGCATATTCTACAAATGACGAACATCCTTTCCAGAAACCAAATAATCAGAGGAAGAAGCTGTGATGATATTCAATACTGCGATCAAGCCACATTCCAATGCCGATAATACCTAAATCACAAAACACACACACACTCATAACGCACGAAACGCATACCAAAAGTGGCGACGACGAATGCGCCGGCAGGCAGAATAAAGGAAACAGCTTGTCTGCCCGGAGCAAGGGTAGCTTGCGCTTGAGACTCCTGGTAAACCCTACGAGAGCTACCGCCACGCCTCGAACTTCCACCGCCGGCCGCCGCCGCTCTGATTACGAACTTCCTCGAGCTCAGCGGTCTGAAACTGATGCTGACTAGAGTGAAAGAGCGTGCTAAATCCGGCCTCAGCAAACCGCTCTTCGCCGAGCTGAGGCTCCATAATTGAGTTCTATGTTTGGTTTGAAATGCGAAACTAATCTGAGAATACGAGAAAACAAACTATAAACACAATTCAAACGAATTAACAGAGAAGTAGAGAAGCAAAAAATAAAAATAAAATAAAAATGCGTCCGTACCTTCGGGTGAGAAGAGAGAGAAAGCGCAGAAGTAGACACCATTAATTAATGTGGTAATATAAGTGAGCGGGGAACGGAGTGAAGCGTGAGTGAGAAAAAGGGATAGAATCGATTGGGAACGGCGATTGAAGAAGAAGAAGATGATGACGATGGATTCCAGACTTTTTAAAAGGTAATTTCCTTTCAATAAAATTGGGCTTTTTTAAAATATATTGGGCCTATCCAAATTTAATCAAAGACCAAACATATAAACCGGGCCCGTCAAACTGATTTGACCATTATTTAATTTTAAAGGTTATGCCCTAATACATTTTATTATCTGATTAAACTAGTGTAGCGCCTACAGGTGCCCACGGTTCCGGAACCGGAACCAAACCGGCAGTTCCGGTTCCAAAATGGCCGGAATCGAAACCGAACCGGAACAGTAACGGTTCCGGTTTCTGGAACCGACGGTTCCGGTTCGGTTTCGGTTCCGAAACCGGATAGGAACTGACTTTTTTAAAAAAAAATTATTATTTTTTTGTTCGATTATAATTCAATGCTTCATTGTTTATTGATTTAATTTTAATTGTAAGACAACTCAAATTATAAAATGTAAAAAAATACTTAAGAGTGAGATTGTATAATTTTTTTTTATTTATTAATCCTAAACCCTTGGATATCACATGTCGATTCCAAGGGTCGAGTCTCGTTAAAACCTCCGTGAGGAAAAAGAGTACTCGTCTAAGCATTTTAATAGACCACTACATATTGTCGAAATTGAAATCGTCGTCGAAATCATCCGTTTCTTCAGAGGCATCGGTGTCGGTTTCTGCTTCGGTGGTACTGATTGGATCATGTTCAAAGACTTCATCGCATTTGTTCTCTTGCTCATGTTGTTCGGCTAAAGTGTAGTCCTTGAGCAATACTTGAGCTTCGAGATTCCACGGGGTCATCGTTGATCGTCTTTCGTCTAAAGTGTACCCTCCGCTGCTAAAAGCTTGCTCGACCGACACCGTCGAGGCAGAAACAGCAAAGAGTTCTCGAGCCATTATGGATAGGATTGGGTATTGAGCTGTTCTTCTTGACCACCAATGCAAAAGATCTTAATATTTTTTGTATTAGTCTTATTTATTTTAGCTTATTAAATTGTGAATTATAAATTAAATGATAAAAATATTTAACTTTACAAATATAACATTTCCATATAAGAAAATGTAACACACTAATCAGTAATCAAATGTTACATCAAATAAGTGTACAAATGCAAGTACTACCTCCATCCCATTACATTAGTCTTCTTTGCTTTTTGATTGTTCGGCACGCTTTTCCACCGAAACCTAGTACGAGTTTTAAAATATAATTTTGACGTATTCATTTTTTCACGGGGGTACTAGTACGAGTTTTAAAATATAATTTTGACGTATTCATTTTTTCACGGGGTACCCCGTGAAAAAATGAATACGTCAAAATTATATTTTAAAACTCGTACCGTGAAAAAATGAATACGTCAAAATTATATTTCTCAAGTAATTGCATTTATATTGAATGTCAAGCTATTCATTATTCACTATAGAAATATTAAATAAGTAGATGATAATATTTTTCTTAATATGAGGTTGATAACATTTCTCATGAATGTCGAGCCGCCCGATGAATAAAAATCGGCTAAGGAGGTGTAACATTTTTTGGATAGTTGAATATGAAGCTTATAATATTTCTCAAATAGTTATTACTCAGTTAAATAGAATAAAATATAAAAAAAGAGAGAATCAAATATCAAATCAAGTAGTAGTAAAAGTATCTTTTACAATTATAATTTAAAAGATTATATAATTAAAGATAATTCTTTAAAAATAAAAAGATTATATGTCACATACCGTCAAAAAGATTAGCATGTAATGAGTATTTTTTCCTTGAACTGAAGCATCGTCAATAATTCCATCTAATTAATTTGTAATAAGGTCTCTTGAAGATTTTTAAAATATAAATAATAACACAAAATTGAGAATAATGCATATTAGATTAGAATGTATTGTGGGCATGTAGCAATCATCTATTAATGTAATAAGAGATGTCACATGGAATTACGGTTTTCGAGAAAACTTCAGATCAGACAACAGTTCATGCAGTACAAGTTATAGCAGGGCAGGTTGCAAGCATGAAAGCTGTGTAGATACAGAAGTGTATGCACGACAGATTACTGAGGTGCAGGTTGTGAGCATGCAAACTGTGTGAATAAAGATAACAGAAAGAGAGAAACACGTGGAGTTTTTATCGTGGTTCGGAGTAAACAGCTCCTACGTCCACGCCAGATCCCGTCGAATCTGTAATCCCTTAACTGAGATCTTTCGCTCCTTTTAACACTGGTGGAGGTTCCAGTCCAAATTCTAGTCTTTCTTTAGACTGAATCTAGCACGAAACTTGAGTCGTGACTCTTCTAACATACAAACTTATATACAATCTTACTAATGCTAAACAGCTAGCACTAATAATCAAACTGGAAAGCTGTGAAGAGCTATCACCGTTTGAAATACAACTCTATCAACTACACTGAATATCAACAATGATGGTAGTGAGAGTGTGGATTGTGTTCTTGTAAGACAGATTCTAAAAAGAATGGAAATCTTCAAAGATCAACACTTAGGAAAGCTCTAGTAATTTCGAGTGTTGATTGTGAGAATGTTTGGCTTGAGATTTCTGCAGCGCTTCAGCTTATAGTTTGAGTTTCCCGTATTTTCTTTCTTGAATGTCTTGAGGTATTTATAGAGAAGCATTTGTAATAGAGCCGTTGTGTTTGTCAGGATGTGCAGAACCGTACACTGACACAATTAGTCGTTGAGTTGAGGACAGGTTCCTCAGTCACAGCTCGGGATGGACTTTGATGGTCGAGCTTCCTATACCTCGAACTGTCTTCAGTCTCTGTAACCTTCGAGTGAGATCTTCAGGTATGATTAGAGCAGGTTACATAGACAGATTACATAGTGGAACAGTATAACAGGTTTGAGTAGATTAGGTACAAGGTTGCACTACCAACCTTGACCTTTACATGGCAACCTGTTCGGGTTAAGCTTGACTGATCCAAACACGGAGACCAGCCTGTTCCAGTTAAGGTTTATTGACTAAGTGTGGTTTCTAATAACATTATCAAAACTATTAAAGGGATCCCAACAATTTCCCCCTTTTTGATAATGCCGAAACCCACACTTTACATCTTGACTTAGAATATTTGAACTTCACAAGAAAAAGTGATCAAGGTTTGATGTCCAGCCAGCTGCATGAGAAAAGGTGTTAGGAAATTTAAAGCATAACAAGCAGAGGCCTGGACAATGAGATTTTGTCGTCAGGAACAAAATATGATCATTTTTCATTTATAGTATCAGCAGAATTGATGTGTACAGATTACAGGGTTGATACGATAAATGAATGAAAAACGATCAAGTCACTTCCTCAGAGTCTTGAATCTTTCTTCAGCGATCTTCTCATTGCTTATAGTTCCAGTAGATGCATAGACTCTGTCACGGATCGTCTTGTACTCATCGCAGCTTGTGGTCTTGCAACCATACTGACCTGCGATTCTCCTTATGAAAGTATTGATCCGGTCGATATCTGGGGTATCAGTGCCGCAGACAGTGGGAAGTTGGAAGGTCTCTATTTTGGGCGGATTGAGTGTGACCTTCGCCTCTGCAGCTTTCGCACGAACTCTTTTAATGAATTCGCGGTCGGGAAAAGATTGCATCCAGTTGTAGAAGGCAGTTCTGGTATCACCAGTGTAGCGAACATCAATCTGCAACCAGTAATGGTGTAGGATGAACTGGTTCAGAAACTCGTCCCACAAAGGTTGATCTTCTACAGGTAACCAATCAATTGGCTCTCTCTTGTCCGCTTGCTCCTTGCAGCTTTCAAGACCCTCGAGGCATGCTATGCGAGCTTTGTCCTTGGCTCTCTGTTTCCTCAAATCTTCGAGAAACAGCTTCTGCTTGCCTTCATTCTCGCATTCATCCGCGGTGTATCCAGCTTCTGCCATCATCTGGATAAGGGCGGCAACACCCAGTTCCTTCTCTCGCTCAGACAGCTTCTGGGCAGCAGGTTGAGAGACAGCTGTCACAGGTGGAGCAGCTTCGGATTGAGTGATAGGAGGTTGGGTGACCTTTTTCTCCTTGCCCTTTGCTTTGGCAGCAGTGCGTTTACCTTTCCCTTCCCCCTTTTCGGCATTATCAATTAATTGCTGAACAGTGGTGTTGAGGGAGGCTTGCTCGTTGGAGATTAAGGACAGTTCAGTGCAGATCTTTTCTTTAAACTGCAGGAGGGAATTGATGTTCCCCTGCATCTCTTCCTCTTTCTTCAGGGAGCTGGATGAAGCTTGTGCGAGCTTTGAAGAGAAGTTGTTGACAAGCTGGTTGAGCTGTTCAAACTCATACCGCAGGTTGTCAACCGAAGATGAGTATGCGACCTTCAGTTCAGACAGCTGGGTGGGAAGCAACTTGTCCATTTCAGCTTTTAGTCGGGCGGAGAAGAAAGTTTCAAGCTGGCTTGCCACTTCATCCTTAATATCCTGTGGCATTTCAGACTTGAGATTTTCTAGCATGGCAGACGCTGCATTGTCCATGGCATCGATTTTGTCTGCAATCTTCTGGTGTTCAGCAACCTCGGTGGCCTTCACCTTGGAAACTTCCTCAATGATAAATTGCTTCAAGTCAGCTTGAACAGAAGTGAGAGAAGTTCATGTGGTTGCGACATAATAGACCGGTGTATGAACATGAGCAGACACTACGTCTCCACTGTTTCGGGGTGGAGAAGGAATGGGATTGAAATCTTCGGTCTCCAGAAACCTGTCATTATAAGAATCTCGATCGTGAGAGTAGAAAGGTTTCAAATCGACATTGACTACCTTGGCCTCTCTCTTCATCCTAGAGAGGACGAACTTCTTGAAGCAGTCACGAGCTTCAGGAATGGAAGCATAGCCAAAGAACTTCCCAAGACTGTGCTCTTCAACCTCTAGCTATGCGATGGAGTGGACAAGAAAGATGGACTTCAAATCACAGTACGATCTGTCTTTCCCATCAAGCAGAGCACGAAGCCGGATTGCCATTGACCTGGTCTCCGGAGTGAGATCAATTCCGGGAAAAGACTCCATGACAGTCTTCTCAGCGTCGATCTCGATGGAGTTGACCAACATGGCAGCTGCAGTCTTGATCGGATCTTCTTGTACATCATCATCATCGGAAGAAAGGATGAGATGAAGTTCAAGCTCTGGAGGCGAGCTGTGATGATGAGAAGCTTCACCGGACTGCTGGTGGATGACGATGGAGTTATCAGGAATTTCTTCCTCTAAATCTGTGTCATCCTCCGGTTGAGATTCGTTGTGACTTTGACCAGCTTGCTCCGAAGCTGTTGACTGGAAGATATCACGAACAGAGGGCACGGGTATTGAAACCTGTGCATCGAGAACTGCCTGTTCTGGGATGTCTTCGAGTGTATGACGAGCAGGTTGGTGCTGAACTTCTATGGAGGCAAACTCCGTATGCAACCTGCGTGATATGGGAGTTGGAGATTTGATGCGAACAGACTTGGCAGGTCTGTCGAGCTGCTTGCTAGGGGCAAGCTGTCTCTTTCTCCTAACATCACGTTGCTCTGGAGGTACCCAAGCTGGGTTAGATCGACCCATGGCATATAGGAATCTCGGCTTCACCACATCGTCATTCTTGGCAAAGACAGTCATGTCGACACCAATTATGAGTTCGAGTTGCTTCTGGTCCTTGGGGACCTTCTCTTTGTTGAAGTGAGTCATTCCACTCCAGTTAAGGTTGGGGTGGAGGCAGAGAATGAGAGAGCAGATCTTGGTGCCTAGACGCAGGTTCCTGGCAACGCGGAAATCGGTCACCACATCACCGTCATAGGTGATCGAGAGCTGTTTGACTTCTTCATTGATGAGCTCGAGGAGAAATCGGGCCCAGTTCACGTTTAGACGCTGCATGATTGCAGTCATCACCCTAAACTTCGCTGGAGTGACAGCGTCGTGGTTACCAGAGTAACCAAGGAAGACTTTGTGAACGAAGTCGAAGAGAGCTCTGTACGCAGGTCTCAGTAGAGGGCGAGCGAACTTCCTTCCATCATACTTGACTGCGGGCTGCATGAGAGCTTTCTGGTAAACTGCTTCCAGATCTGCATCCGGAACGTCCAGAATCAAACCTATGGGCTTGTGATACAGGATCTCCACAGTTCCTGAATCATCGATGCCGTAGGTTCGAGAGATGAGCGAGAGAATCGGAATGGGCTCATCTGGTACACCAGGTAAAGGAAGATGGAATAGGGCGGAGTCGACATCTTCAGGGCAATAATACGATAGAAAGAACATTGCGACTTGCTGCGGAAGCCAGAATTTCGGCTCGTGAGAGATAATCTTGAAGAATCCAACAGCTTCCTGGATGGCGGAGTACATCTCGTTCAAGCCGGCGTAATCATAAGTTGAAAGATTTGCCGCAGGCTCTGTGAGAATGTACTGTTGAAGATATTGGATCTTCTGTTCGGTGTTTTGTGGTAGAGATTGAGACGTAGATTCTCCTGCCATTTCAAGAATGTAGAAAAGAGAATTGTAAGTGAGAATTTTGAAAGTGAGTTGCAGAGAAAAATGGCGGAAGAATATAGAAATCGAATTGAGAACGATGATGTACAGTCATATGAATATATATAAGAGATAAAGCGGGCGGTTGAGATTGAAGTAAATCAACCGTTCAACGGATGGGATTGAATCCCTGGAAATCCGTGAGATAGTGGGCGCGTGGGGTTGATTGAGTATCCCACTCGCACTACCCTATTACTCAACCGTCGCCTCGCATTAAATGCGGATTTGATACTATGCATGCGCTTTTTGACATACATGGAAAGTGTAGCAAGAATGTTAAGTATTGTGTCAGAATATCCTTAACAAAGATTTCAATAAATAACAAAATACATGCTTCAATAAATGAAAATGATTGATAAGGTAAATAATTGATTAAGTGAAGCAGAAGTATTTCATTGAGACTTGAATATTTGGAAGAATTAAGGCATATTTTTGACATATATAAAACTTGATTAAGAAAATGGAGACTGATACAGGTCATCCATTACACTTCCTAGTCAAACTGTCTTATTCACAGTTTCTGATAAAAAAGGTTCCACTGGTTGTTAGTTCACAGCTCTTATCTAGCTGGACTGTCCTCTGTCCTTTGTGAACTGCTCTTGTGCATTCTTTTCACCGATGTGAGCTTTGATGAATTCCCACAGCTTGGCGTTCTCAGTTTGCAAGGCTGCAATCTTTTCATCAATATACAGCTTGCTCTCCAGTTCCAGCATGTTGAGCCTTCGAGACATTTTAAGAAATTCTGCTTTGTAGAAGGCTAACATCTGGTCCACTGCTGTGGAGCTGTTGAGATAGGATGTAGGAGCTTCAGTGGCAGGAGCTTGGGACTGAGCTTTGGACGGGAAACCTGGAGAGGGCTGTTCGACAGCAGGTTGCGCTCCAACCTGTGGAGAGGCAGGTTGCGTTGAGGACGCAGGTGGTGTGAGATCTGCCTCTATAACGATTGCTGCTGTTGATCTTGTGATCCGCTTTCGAGAGGGTGTAGATTGCAGATCCTCCAGCTTCCTCTTTCCTTTTCTGACTGACTCAGCCTTGACTCTGTCTTCTTCATTTTCTTCACTGCTACCTTCTTCTTCTTCAGCTATGTCGACCTTTGATTCACGCATTTCTGTGAGTAGAAGCTTGGCTGCACCTTTGGCCTTGTTGATCTTGTGTGGCAAGATGCCAAGAATCATGATCAACTGGTTGCAGGTGTGAGGTACCAGCTTGTCGTCAGGAAATCCAGAGCAGACTCGCCATGTGCGATTTGTAAGCGTTCTCTGCAGTATAATGGAGAGTTTAGTGCCATGACGAAGTTGCATGTTGGCCTTGATCCTGGCAGGTAGCTCTGCAGCTTCTTTGATGAACAGATTTACCAGCAACCTGGCCCAGTTGACATTTAACTGCTTTACCACAGCAGTTAGCAACTTAAACTTCAACAGAGTGACAGATTCGTTCGAGCCTAGGTAAGAGAAGAACACATTGTGAACGAACTCGAACAGAAATCTGTACTCGGACTTCAGGTCGTGGCGGTTGAAAGTTTTCTGATCATAAGTCTTCTTGGGCTCAAACAGAGCTTGTTGATAGACATCGTTGACAGATTCCATGGGCACATCATCAACCTGTGTGATAGCCCCTGTATCCGATAGCCTATAGGTCTGAAGAACGAGTGGAAGAAGATGACGCCTTTCTTCTTCGTTATTGACGAGAAATGTTGTTGTTGCGGGGTCTCCGTCCTTTGATTCCAGAGAACACAGCAGGTAAGCAACATTTTCCGGTAGCGTAAATCGTGGATGTTGAGTGATGATGTTGAAGAAACCATCGCATTGAGTGATAGCCTCAATCATCTGATCCAGACCTCTGTATCCGTAGGAGTCTAGCACAGCAACCTTCTCAATGAAGATGAGAGGGGTTGCTTTCTTCACTAGAGCATTCAATGAATCTGTAGACATATTTCAGAGAGTAAGGATTTTGAATTTCTGAGTTTATGAAGTTGAAAAATCGAAAGTAATTTCTCAGAGAGTGAAAGAAGATTTGAAATGAAATTTCAAAGGATTTCAAGAAACGCGTAATGAAATCAAGAATTTTCTTTCTATATATATAGAGAGATTTCTCCAACGGTCAAGATTTATTTGAATAATCTCAACGGCTAGGGAGGCGCGTGAACAATGATAATAAAAGAGAATGAATATCACGCGCTTTAATCCCTGGATTTTCGTGAAAAACTTTTCAAAACTTAACAGTCAAAAGATTTGGAAAAGATTTTTGAAGGGATAAGGAGAAAATAATAAATTCTGTAAAGAATTAAATGAAGATTGATACGATATCTCCAGTTCCCCCTTAAAGGTTGACCGGTGATTGTTGACTTTCAACGCAGTTTGTGACGTCAAGCTGCGTGTCACCTCACTGCTTCTCATGAGCTGCAGCTTCCAGGTCTGTCTGTCTTTGGCTGTTCTGTACTTGTGAACTGTCTGTGTTAGTCTGCAGTTTCTAAGTCAGTCTGCTCTTGGCTGACCTGTGCTAGTGAACTGCTGCTATTTTCTGACTTGGTCTGTGTATCCATTCTGAGCATGCCAAGCTTTCCACACAACATGTTGAATCTCTCTTCCATGAGAGGTTTCGTTAGTATATCGGCTCTTTGGATGTCAGTATGGATTTTCTCAACTGTTATATCTTGTTTTTCCACGTGATCTCTTATGAAGTGATGCCTTATATCAATATGCTTGCATCTGGTGTGGTAGACAGGATTCACAGTGAGAGCTATGGCGCTTGTGCTGTCACAAAAGATAGGAACTTTTCGAACGGTGACATCATAATCCTTGAGTTGTTGTTTCAACCAAAGAATCTGTGCGCAACAGCTTGCTGTTGCCATGTACTCAGCTTCTGTTGTTGAAGTAGCGACTGAAGTTTGCTTCTTTGAAAACCAAGAGATCAACTTGCTTCCAAGAAACTGACAGGTCCCTGATGTGGACTTTCTATCCAGTTTACATCCTCCATAATCTGCATCTGCATAGCCAGTTAGTTCAAAATTATCATCACAAGGGTACCATAAACCGAAGTTTGCAGTTCCCTTGACATATCTAAGAATTTTCTTGGCTGCTTCTAGATGCGATTCCTTTGGATTAGCTTGATACCGAGCACATATTCCAACTGCAAAAGAAATGTCAGGTCGACTTGCAGTAATATAAAGTAAAGAACCAATGATTCCCCTGTACAGAGTTATGTTGGCAGGTTTTCCTTCAGAATCTGGATCCATCTTGCCATTTGC
Organism: Mentha longifolia; assembly: GCA_001642375.2. Lineage (NCBI taxonomy): Eukaryota > Viridiplantae > Streptophyta > Magnoliopsida > Lamiales > Lamiaceae > Mentha > Mentha longifolia. The sequence continues at coordinate 25,282,430 of CM038121.1, forward strand.
AATCATTGGGATCTTCAGAGGTCTGCTATCTTGGACACCAAATTTGGTTGCCAGCTCGTTAGCATATTTGGATTGACAGATGAAGATACCATCTGCAGATTGCTTGACCTGAAGGCCGAGGAAGAAATTCATCTCTCCCATCATGGACATTTTGTACTCACACTTCATGAGTTCTCCAAACCTGTCACATAGAAATTTTGACCTAGATCCAAAAATAATGTCATCAACATAAATTTGTACAAGAAGAATATCATTCTTATACTTAAAAGTAAATAATGTTCTGTCGACTGATCCCCTTTTAAAACCAGAATGCAGTAGGAATGTAGACAACGTTTCATACCAAGCTCTGGGAGCTTGTTTCAAACCATATACTGCTTTGTGCAGTTTGTAAACTTTCTCTGGACCTGTTTCCTCGAAACCTGGAGGTTGTTCAACGTAAACTTCTTCTCCAAGAATTCCGTTGAGGAAAGCACTCTTCACGTCCATTTGGTAGACTTTGAATCTTTGATGAGCTGCATATGCTAGAAACAATCTTATTGCTTCTAATCTTGCCACTGGTGCGTAGGTCTCATCATAGTCTATTCCCTCTTGTTGACAGTACCCTTTTGCAACTAATCTTGCCTTATTTCTTATCACTTCAGCATTCTCATCTCTCTTGTTTCTGAACACCCATTTTACATCAATCACTCCTTGATGTGTAGGCCGATCAACTAGTGACCATACTTCATTTCTTTTAAACTCATTAAGTTCCTCTTGCATGGCTATAACCCAGTCGTGGTCGGCAAGAGCTTCTTCAACAGTTTTGGGTTCAGAGTAAGATAGATAACAGCTTAGTAGACAGCTTTCACCGATCTGTCTCCTTGTCTTCACACCTGCTCTTGGGTTCCCAACAATGAGATCTTCAGGATGAGCATCGACCCATCTCCTTCGACGAGAGATTTCTTCTTCTGTGAGAATCGGTTCAGGGTCTGGTGTGGGATCTTCAAACTCAGGTAGAGATTGAGGAGTGAAGGGGTTAAGCTGTTGAAGTTGTTCAGCAAGCTGATCCATTGACAGTTCTGCATTAACTGCAGGTTCCATTGAATTTTCTGGATCAGTTGAAGAGGAACTGGTTGGAGGAGCTTCGGTTCCCCCTTGGTTTATTCCCCCTTGCTGAATGGGTGGAATTTGTGAGTTAGAATCTTGTACAGGCTGAGCTTCTTCTTCCAAGTCGGTTGGACTCCATATTAGTATCTCATCTCGAAATTGCATGTTGGAGCCTGTTTGATTTTGACTTGTACCTGTACTTTCATCTGGTTGGGTTTCCCTGTACTCACAAATAGATTCATCAAAAACAACGTGTGGAGTTACTTCCACAATATGAGTTTTCTTGTTAAAAACTCTGAAAGCTTTGCTGATCTCTGAATATCCTAAAAATATTCCTGGATCTGCTTTGCTATCAAACGTTTTCAACTGTGATTTCCCATTATTATGAATGTAACACACACATCCAAAAGATTTAAAATATTTAAAGCGAGGTTTCTTATCCTTCCACAGCTCGTATGGAGTCTTTCCATGTCTTGTATGAATGACTGATCTGTTCTGAGTGTAGCAAGCTGTGTTGATTGCTTCCGCCCAGAACTTCTTTGGAAGATTGGTTTCATTCAGCATCGTGCGAGCTGCTTCCTTTAGTGATCTGTTGCGTCGTTCAACAACACCATTCTGTTGAGGTGTGCGAGCTGCTGAAGTTTGATGAGTAATTCCACTTTTGGTGCAGTATGATTCAATCATTTGATTCAGAAACTCTGTTCCGCGATCGGATCTGATTGAAATCACACTTTTGTTCTTCATATTTGATAGTTTGGTGAGTAGCGCAGGTAGCTCCACTAGTGTCTCCTTCTTCTTATGTAAGAAAATAACCCAAGTATATCGTGAGTAATCATCAACAATAACGAGAGTATACTTTTTACCATTAATGCTCCTAGGAGTCACTGGACCGAATAGATCTAGGTGGAGTAATTCCAAGATTCTACTTGTGTTGTGAGCTGCAATGCTTGGGAATGACGATTTGGTCTGCTTTCCAGCTTGACAGGCTTCACAAACGTGATCTTTGTAGTAGACTTGATCTGGTAAGTCATCTGCGAGCTTCTTGCGAGCAAGCTTGTTGATGGCTTTGAAGTTCAAGTGACACAGTCTCTTGTGCCATAGCCAGCTTACTTCAGGTGCAGATTTGGTGATCAGACAGGTTTCTTTTTCATCTGACCATTGCACTATGTACAAGTTATCCTGCAAAATACCGGTTAGAAGAATTTCTTCTCCTTCCTTATTCTTTATAGCACACTTGTTAGCAGAAAACTCTACTCTTTTTCCGTTAAAGCAGAATTGGCTTACAGAAAAGAGATTATGATTTAAACCTTCAACATAAGTGACATTAGATATTGTTGTTTTACCAACAATTAGATTACCGTAGCCTCTGGTTTTCCCTTTAGAGTCTCCTCCAAAAGCAACTAGAGGTCCATCACATTCAATGAAGTTTGTAAGCAAGCTTTTGTCGCAGGTCATATGCTTTGTGCAGCCACTGTCTATGATCCAGATCGCCCCGCGAGCTGCTTGCTTTCTTCTTTGAGTTTTCCCATCCTGCAATTAGACAGTTTTAGCAACCCATATGAATTTGGGTGCTTTGTTAGCAGGTTGAGATTTAGCAGCTTGGTTTCCAAGCTTCTTCTTTTGTAAGCTCCTGTTGACTCGTGACTTATTCCGTTGCACATTTGAGTAGGTTCCATTTGAGTATGCAGTTTGCAGTTGGTGATGAGCAGGTTGATAAAGATCATTTCGATAGTACTGCTCCATGTAACCACATCTGCATTGATCATATCCAAATCCACTTCCTTGTGGGAATCGATATTGCATACTTGACAGCTCAGGATATTGGTACCAATAATGGTTGTACCAGTAACCTTCATTGTCAAGTCTCTGTTGATTTGGCCACTGCTCATAGTAGTTTCTTTGTTGTCGAGCAGTTTTCGGTTTAGAAACTGCTTTTCCTTTGTTAGCAGTTTGCACCTTTCTTTGAGTAGGTTGGCTTCCCTTTTGTTGCGCAGGTTGACCATGCAGTTTCCTAGGTCGCACAACCTTTTGCTGTTCTACTGGCGGTCTAAGCTGCTGTTTCCTGATGGATTTTCCATGCTCTTTTATCAGGATTGCTTGAGGTTGCCGGTCTGGATTCTTCAATTTGATTTGTTTATCTGGCAGAGTGTGATGAGCTTTGTCTTCAGCCAATCCCTTTTCTTTTACAAACAAGACCTTCTCTTTATCCTTGACTTCACTGGTTTGACCATGGAATCCGATACCGAACTTTATCTGAGCAGGTCTCTGGGCAGCTTGCAAGACTTCAAGCTTTTCGCCATTTTTGTTCATTCTCATTAGGACTTGTTGAAGCTTGAGCTCTTTCTGCAACAGTTTTCAAGCTCATTTGAGAGATCTGTGAGTTGACCATTCAGTTTAATTATCTCACTGTTCCTCTTGATAAGCATTTCCTTAAGGTTTTCTTCCCTTAAGGCTGATTCACCCATTTGGACTTTTTGGGTTTCAATCTCTTTTCTTTTGCTTCATCGTACGGAGTGAAGCTTTCATCTATAGCAGCTTTGAGTTTCAAGTTTTCACCCTCCAGCTTGGAACCTTCTATGACCACTTGCTTAAACATTTCTGAGAGCTTCTTGTAGTCATCAAGCTGTTGTTCAAACTCTTCATACGTTGGCATTTCAGGTATTTCAATACCTGCATGTTCAAGGTTAGCTGAATATGAGAAAGAGGTTCTAGTATCAACCTTGTTTTGAACAGGATCGAGATCTTTTCCCATGAAGCATTCCTCATAATCGAGTTCTTCATTAGCTAATCGACATTCCTCCTCATCCAATTCATCATCATCTTCATCAGAGGAGGTTGAATCTGACAATGTGGCAACAGCTTTGGCTTTTTCCTCAGCTGCGATCATGGCATTGCGCTGCTCCTTAAGCTTTTGATCTCTTCTTGCGCGGAGCTCTTCGCGTTCAACCTTTGATAAGTCTGGGCAGTCTGACTTATAATGATCTGGTCTGCCACATTGAAAACAACCACCCGTGGGAGTGTTAGAGGAATTGAACTTAGAAGTTTTAGATATACCTTCACCTTTCTTGTCGGAAGAAGAGGTGGTTTGATTTCTCTTGAAATCTTTGTGATATTTGCGAAATTTGTTGAAGCGTTTTTCAAGCTTTTCATTCCTTCTTGCCATGAGGGCATAGTCTTTCAACAGTTTCTCCATTTTAGAGCATAGATCTTTTGGGATTGCTCTTTCTTCTGTAATTGATGCAGCTTTGAATGCAACATCTTTTTCTTTCTTTTCGGGCTCGATCTTCTTGCTTGAAGATGCTTGTTGTGACCCGTGCAGTCTGATCATTTCAAACTCATTCCCTATGAGCAGATCAAACAGTTGCTCAGTTGACAGGTTGCTGATATCCGACCTGCCGCGGTGCATGGCACTGTACACATGCCAGCTTGCTGGAAGAGATTGGATGACTTTGAGATTGAGTTCGCGCTGTGTGTATTTATCCTTCTTGAGAGCTGCGATCTCCAAGGTTATCATCGTGAATCTGTTTTTGAGCTGATCAATGGTCTCCATTTGCTGCATTTTGAATTCTTCGAATTTACTGCATGCCACTGACAGCTTATTCTCCAGCATTTCCGTTGATCCATGGCTTATTGCCTTTAAGGTATCCCACATTTCCTTAGCAGTTCCAAGATTTCTTATCTTGGCCAGATGGACGCCCTTAACTGTGCTCGAGATTAATCCTTTAGCGAAGCTGTCAAGACCAGCTTCCTTTCTTTCCTCAGTTGTGTATTTTCTGGGATCTTTTATCTTCGGCACATACGTTGCTTCAGAAGCTTTATCTCCAGATATTTCGATTTTGTAGGGTTCGAGGATGGGTGTGGGACCATTCTCGATGACATCCCACATCAGCACATGATGAGCTTGGAGGCACATCTTTATTCGAAAGCTCCAGTCTTCATAACCCTGTATAGAAAAATCTTCACAGACACGGAGAAGTGAAGCTTCCATATTAACAGTTTATGAATTTATATGCGCAGTTTTCAGACACAGAGATCTAGTTCAATTTGACACTTAAGCACAGAAAGCTTCTAGTATACAGAAGCAGTGGTCAAAAGAACCACCGCTCTGATACCACTTGTAGGTCCCGATAAATAGATATTAGTATATGGGGGGGGGGATACACCAATTAGCCAACAGTTTTGACTTTTCAAAACAATTTGATCTTACTGAGTCGTCACTTCAGTTTATCAGAGCAGTTTAGTTTTTCCAGCTCAAATAGTGAACTGCTGAGCTTGCAAAACTAACCTGCGTGCGGAAGTTTGGTGGAAAGGTTGGCTAACAGTTTATAAAACAGTTTTCGAGAAAACTTCAGATCAGACAACAGTTCATGCAGTACAAGTTATAGCAGGGCAGGTTGCAAGCATGAAAGCTGTGTAGATACAGAAGTGTATGCACGACAGATTACTGAGGTGCAGGTTGTGAGCATGCAAACTGTGTGAATAAAGATAACAGAAAGAGAGAAACACGTGGAGTTTTTATCGTGGTTCGGAGTAAACAGCTCCTACGTCCACGCCAGATCCCGTCGAATCTGTAATCCCTTAACTGAGATCTTTCGCTCCTTTTAACACTGGTGGAGGTTCCAGTCCAAATTCTAGTCTTTCTTTAGACTGAATCTAGCACGAAACTTGAGTCGTGACTCTTCTAACATACAAACTTACATACAATCTTACTAATGCTAAACAGCTAGCACTAATAATCAAACTGGAAAGCTGTGAAGAGCTATCACCGTTTGAAATACAACTCTATCAACTACACTGAATATCAACAATGATGGTAGTGAGAGTGTGGATTGTGTTCTTGTAAGACAGATTCTAGAAAGAATGGAAATCTTCAAAGATCAACACTTAAGAAAGCTCTAGTAATTTCGAGTGTTGATTGTGAGAATGTTTGGCTTGAGATTTCTGCAGCGCTTCAGCTTATAGTTTGAGTTTCCCGTATTTTCTTTCTTGAATGTCTTGAGGTATTTATAGAGAAGCATTTGTAATAGAGCCGTTGTGTTTGTCAGGATGTGCAGAACCGTACACTGACACAATTAGTCGTTGAGTTGAGGACAGGTTCCTCAGTCACAGCTCGGGATGGACTTTGATGGTCGAGCTTCCTATACCTCGAACTGTCTTCAGTCTCTGTAACCTTCGAGTGAGATCTTCAGGTATGATTAGAGCAGGTTACATAGACAGATTACATAGTGGAACAGTATAACAGGTTTGAGTAGATTAGGTACAAGGTTGCACTACCAACCTTGACCTTTACATGGCAACCTGTTCGGGTTAAGCTTGACTGATCCAAACACGGATACCAGCCTGTTCCAGTTAAGGTTTATTGACTAAGTGTGGTTTCTAATAACATTATCAAAACTATTAAAGGGATCCCAACATATCTGAACTCAAATATAAATTGATTCAACCTATTTATACAAGTTAGTAATACATTCAAAAAAATTAAAAAAAAACTTTGTTTTGATTGACGTTTTGACGGGAGATATCAAAAATACCCATATTTATTCTTCTATTTCACTACGTCTTTTTCATATTCTTACTGCGATTAAGGATAAATTACCATTGACTATATGAAGAGTGTAAAGTTGCAGCAGCTAGGAATGTGAAGCCGAGGACATGCAAAGTGAAGGAGATGAAGAAATAATAAGTGGAGAGTCGCATTTTATTCGACGTTTTTATTAGTTTTGTCTTCCGTTTATGCCACGTCAGCTTAGGTTTAGTATTAATTTAATAGCTTCTGGTTGTACGTAAACAGTTTATTACTTGACAAAAACTTGTGTCAGCCGGAGGCACCGTGCGGCCGGGCCCAAAGTGTCAATCTTTATACAGAAAAGTGTCAATCTATATGAATAAAAGTGTCAATCTTTAACATAATTATTTTACGAATAAAATGACAATTTTTAAAAGTGTCAATCTTTATACAGAAAAGTGTCAATCTATATGAATAAAAGTGTCATTGTTTTAGCCCGGCCGCACGGTGCCTCCGGCTGACCCAAGTGTGTCTCTTATTACTTTTCGTAGTCAAAATTACAGTTTGTTTGTTTCCTTTTTCATCTCTCTTAGGTAGTACTGTATATGCTAAAATTTCAACAAACTAAGATCAACTTCGGTATAATATTTTATTATTATCATTGCAAAAATGATGAAAAGTTGAGCTAAGAAACATTTAACTAAGAGAAACAATGGAACAAAAAGGTATTTCATTCATATCCGATTCAAAGTTTTGATAAGTTACTAGGGAAACCAAAACAATATATCGAGAAATAAACGTACTAAAAGCGTGTGTAATTAGGAGCACGACTTAATAAAGACTTAAACCAACACACATTAAACACGCGAACGATAAAGGCCAACAGGACGAGGCTCATGATCACGCACCAAGTTATGATCCCATAGAGGATCATCTGAATCTCCTGGTTTGGCCCGTGGAAGTAGATCGGTGTAAACGCTTGGACCGCTATATATTGCATGAGTGGGAGGCATATGATGGCAGCACACATGCTGGCGCGGGGCACCCACACATGGTCTGGGCGGTTGAAGAAGGGCAGACCGGTCACCAAGAGGAGGACCACAGTACTGAGCAACGCGAGGAGGGCGGGTGTCTGGAAGATGTAGAACCGTGTGTATGCCACGGGATCGGTCACGGCCAGCAACGCGAGACCCTGTTCGTGGAAGTTCTTGCCATCAAAGTACGGCTTGCGCAAGAAGCCGCCGGGCGGGTTGAGCCCCGCCTTCAAGACAAAGCCGGCCAGCAACATGACCACCACCATCAGTGCATGTGCCTCCTCGAGCCACTGATTGTTTGTTGTGGGGGTTGCTGGGATTCCCGGTTGCTGTTGTGTAAGAATAAGAAGCAATCATATCCATTCATTTTGAATGATCTACGGTCAATTTTTATTTTTATACTTCTATTAATATATCACCTTATATAATTGATGGAGGGGTATTGATGTATTTTTCCTTTAGAGAGAGTACGGTTATCTCCTAAAATTATGGGTTGATTTTTGATTTTATCTCTAAAATATCTCTCACCTCTCTCCTCGTCTCTCTCTCTTATCTTCTACTCCAT
>CM038121.1:25292918-25376316 GCA_001642375.2 Mentha longifolia
ATCTTCGTACGCAAAATTGAGCCTTAATTGAATTGTTCAATTAAATTTTAATTTAATTGTCGCACTAGTGGTTCTAACACTTATGTGTTCACTGCGCAGACTTTCGACCTTGCCCTAATGACCTTGCGTCAGAAAATTAAAAGTGGGACCGATGTTTATCCTCAATGGCGGGACGGAGGATTGGTCATATGCCCTACATTCGTCATCGTAATATTTTGAATTTTATATTTCATTTGATATATTTAACTGCCTCTCTACTTTCGCTGCTTATTTATACTAATATGTAATCATTGTTCATGAATGTAGTTGGATCTTAAAGCGGACTGACAGACCTTGTTTGCAGAGGCACGAGAGGTCTTTGGTACTTCCGCTGAAGAGATGAGTAACCCCCATCATGGTCTTCACATTGCGAATTACATGCGAACCCACTGGAAACCGAACCCTCAATTGATTGGATTAGTATTGGGTACATACAGAGGAATTGATTCTCCTAACTGGTGGTCTGCAAGATCGGTACGTCTTAGAAGCAAATCTCCGGATATTTCATTATGAGTTAATTTAGTTATCATGTGGTTATTAAATACTTAAAAAATGTCAACTTATATTAATTACGTTGTTTCCATCACTATGTAGATTGTCATTCCATGGGTTATTGAACGTGACAACCGATATGTTGTTTGTTTTGTCCTCCCGGATCAGAAAAAAGTCATTGTTATGGATCCGGGGTATTGTGATCTCAACGCCCAAGAGCAGGGATATGTTCTGGACGAATTGGAGCCATTGAGATTCTTTTTGCCACTTTGGTTAGTTGGTGGGCTTTATTGGGCCTCGAATATTCATGGTTGGCGGGATAAGCCACAGTCCTTTGCGTTTGAATTTGCTCCGAGGGATCAAGTAATTACAAGTCGTCTGGAAAACAGCAACGGTCCAATCGCCATAATGAATATCGAGCGCTGGATTAGTGGATGCCCTGATGTAACTAATGTGGACGATATGTTAGCCTTGTATAGAAAGATTGTTGCGTGCAGGATCTTCAGTCACCGCACGTAGTTGTAATCTAAATTCTTTGGTACGATATGAATTGGGTTCTTTTTCGAATTACAGTTTAATTTAATTTAATATATTACCCGCGAATTACTAATTTAATTTAATTTAATTTGATTTGATTTGATTTGATTCAATTTGATTCGATGTAATTTAATTTGATTTCATTTGATTTAATGTAATGTAAGACAATAAACTATATTAGCCGTTAATTTTATCTAATATAATGTAATTAATTTTGGTAATTTATTTTAATTTAATTTAATTTAATTTGATGAGACAGGTTTTGACTTGATTAATATAATTTAAAACTAGGGAAAAGTAAACACTAAGGATTGCACAAAAAAAAACCATTTAAACTAAATTATTGATATATGCTAATCAGATATATTTGGGCAGTTAGGGCCGGTATGATCAGGAGCGTCGCAGTGCAGACATCTACGAGGTCTACGACCTCGACGGCCGCCTCGTTCAAGTCTGCCTCTGATTCTTCTTTCTTTTGGCCTCCCAGGTAGACGTCTCGGGATTGGTGGTTGGACGTCAACGTCCTTGATGGACCGCGGCACTGTCCACAGATGTTTTTTCGGTACACTTCGAATTGGGACGCTGAAACAAGCCTCGTATGAGGCTCGTCTATAGAATATCGAGACGTAATCCACCACGTTCTCTCTATTCTTCCTGCAATTAGTTAAAAAAAAATGGTCGTCAGAAAATATTAATTCTGTACTTAAATATATTGCACTAAAATAATGCGATGTGAATTTCATTACTTGATTGCTGCCATCGCGTGAGCACAGGGGAGACAATCAAACTCCCACCGCCTGCATTGACACACGTGTTGCTGCAGGTCAACCATCACTTCCCGGTTAGACGTCTTCACTTTATAGTGAAGAGTATTGGCAATCCTTGTAGCCTTGTAGGTGTTTGCGTATTCCAATTGCACTGCCATTTTTCTCCGAGCCTCTTCTGTGATCGGGTGAATATCATTCCTGCACTTTTCACGTCGCTCGTTGAACCATTCTTCAATGATGAGCCTTACAGCATCTAGACAAGCAACAACCGGCAGACGTCTCGCCCATAGGAGGCTATTGTTAAAAGATTCTGCTGCGTTGGACGTCATGTTGCTGAATCGTCTTGCCTCGCACTGCGATCGGGACCACCTTGTTACTCCAACATCTATCAACCTGTTGTAAGCGAGCCTGCTAGTGCGCCGGATCCCCTGAAGGTAGGTCTGGAAATCATGGTCGTCGTACGTATACGCGGCATGTTGGAGCTGGTTGCCTACATTTTTGCCGTAGTGGGCGAGATTTTTGGCAAGATGGAAGTAACAGAACCCATGCTTAGCTGCGGGAAAGATCTCTCGGACAGCATGTATGATAGACGCGTGCTGATCGGAGACGAACAATGTACCCGGACATGGACCATATGCTTCTCGGAGGCATGCCATGAACCAAGTCCATGATTCGTTATCCTCAGTCGGCTCTATTCCGTACGCCAGTGGGAATAGTTGCTCGTTCGCATCCTTCGCCACAGCTACAAACATTAGCCCGTGGGCCTTCCCCTTGAGATGCGTGCCATCAACAACAATGACTGGACGAATATATCCATTTCGCCAAGCAAAACGCGTAGTGCCTAGAGCAACGAAGACTTGTTTGAACCGGCCATCCTAGCTAATCTCGTGCTGGGTGATCGTCTCCGGATTAGTGAGCCTCAGCATGTAAAGGTAACTGAGCAAATCGTTGAAGGAATCCTTGTGTTTGCCGTATACCATCTCGATGGCGGCATTCCGTCCCTTCAAGCACACATCGTAGTTAGCATCGATGCCGAACTCGGATTTGAGCTCGTTCTGAATAATACGGGGCTTTATTATTTCCGCATCACGGAGCAATCTTTTCGCAAAAATTGAACCGATCACCAACGCGTGGATCTTCCTCACATGAGTGGTATCTGTTAGACCTACCTCATCGCATGTGTGCTCCTCGTCAAATATGTTAACAGTCCAAGGCCCGCCTTCGCTAGTGAGATAAAGTCTGAAGGGGCAATCTCTGGATAATTTGCATACCATGACCATTCTTATCTTATCTGATTTAGCGACATAGTATTCTTTCCTCCTGTTCAAATGCCATAAACCCACTGCGATCCAGATTTCATCCTTGGAGAAGAAAACTGAGGTCCTCGACAACTCATCAACATTCAAGAGATCATCGTGATACACTAGTGAATCACGAGGCCGGGCAGGGACTATCGGGACAAGCCAATTACTCATGTGCTCTGTGTCCGAATCATACTCCTCTTCACCCTGACCAGGATTTGGGAACATCATCCCAAGGAGTTTCTGCATACCCCCTTCCTCCTGTATCCAAGCGGTCCACTCCGCGAATAAAGCCCTGTTCAGCTGCCTACCTTCATGGTATAGATTGGTCTCGCCCTCGCTCTCCGAGGTCTCCGAGTCCTGTTCAGGTTCCGGGATGTAATCTTCGTCATGTATTTGCTCTTCGTCGTGCTCGACCTCTTCATTGAGGTCTGGAATGTTACCTATTTCCGGGACGTTGTTGCTTTGGTCGAGATACTCGTCCCCTACCCAGTTGCTAGAAGCAACAGCTCTCCCGACTTCATCCAAGTATGCCCGCCAATCGTCGGTGCCCTGGCTGAAAAAATTATTTGACCCACCGTACGCCTGCGACTGATCGAATGTAGGGACACATGGAGAGGATATCTCGACGTATGCAGATGATGCCCCGGCATGTGAAGAGGATGCTCCGTCTTTCGTCTTCACGAATATTGTTGGTATAAAACCATTGCATAATTCTTGTAATGTATCGTCACTCGTCAAACGTGAAATCGCATTACGTCCGCGGTTGCTCTTCCTTATATAAAAAAGATCGAAATCGGAGCCCGCCGGGTTGCAATAATGAGATATGAGGTATCTCAAGTTGTAAATTGTTATCCCATAAGATACTGATAATGGGATATTGACCTCATCGCCGCCTTGATAACTAGAATCATCCCAGATACCCCCGTATTTAACATTGACGTAGATCTCAGCCATCTATAGTCAAATAATTACAACTTAATTAATAAAAATTACAAATAAATATAAAATCAATAAATTAAACACATAAATATATAATGTTTCCGTTAGGAACATCACATGTATATACTGATTTAATCCATCACATAAGAGAATTAATTTAAACAAAATAATAATCAATTAATTTCGAACAAAAATTAATAAACGAAATAATAAAATTACAAAATACATGTGATTAATTATCCATACTAAGAAAAAAAAGAGAAATTTTTGGGCATAGCCGGCCGGTCCATCCCGTGGCCGGAAAAGTGATTTCTCCGGCGACCGGAATACGTGACCGGACGGCAGTTTTCCGGCGTCCGATTGACCGGCCGGCTATGCCCAAATTTTCTTTTATTTTCTTCAACATAAATATAAATTTCAAAGTTACAAACACTACACATTTCTAATAATTTCGAATTAAATCACATAAGAGAATTAATTTAAACAAAATAATAATCAATTAATTTCAAACAAAAATTAATAAACGAAATACTAAAATTACAAAATACATATGATTAATTATCCATACTTAGAAAAAAAAGAGAAATTTTTGGACATAGCCGGCCGGTCCATCCCGTGGCCGGAAAAGTGATTTCTCCGGCGACCGGAATACGTGACCGGACGGCGGTTTTCCGGCGTCCGATTGACCGGCCGGCTATGCCCAAAATTTTCTTTTATTTTCTTCAACATAAATATAAATTTCAAAGTTACAAACACTACACATTTCTAATAATTTCGAATTAAATCACATAAGAGAATTAATTTAAACAAAATAATAATCAATTAATTTCAAACAAAAATTAATAAACGAAATACTAAAATTACAAAATACATGTGATTAATTATCCATACTTAGAAAAAAAAGAGAAATTTTTGGACATAGCCGGCCGGTCCATCCCGTGGCCGGAAAAGTGATTTCTCCGGTGACCGGAATACGTGACCGGACGGCGGTTTTCCGGAGTCCGATTGACCGGCCGGCTATGCCCAAAATTTTCTTTTATTTTCCTCAACCTAAATATATATTTTAAAGTTACAAACACTACAAATTTCTAATAATTTTGAATTAAATCACATAAGGGAATTAATTTTCAAAATAAATTAATTAATAAATCAAAATAATAATCAATTAATTTTCAAAATAATTATATATACTGATTCCTAGACATATAATTTCATTTTCATAAATACGACATGTTATGAAAATTCAATTAAATTCCAAAATAAATATATAATCTACTTGCTAAACATATAAATTCGATATTAAACGATTACCTATATTGTTGGATAATTCGGAAACGCGATGAAGCAATGTGGTTTACTTCCTCTTCCTCTTCTTCCTCTTCCTCAGCTCAGCTTTGTTTACTTCTTCTCAGAACAATTTTTTTGGTGAATTGGTCTTTTTTTTTTTTGAATTCTATTTGCAATTTTGCGTTGTATGAGTTGTTGTATATATTCAGTTTTCGGTGTGGTTGGCATAGGATACCAATACTGTTTCGTCTGTGATATCAGAGATGAATTATTTGTACCAAAAAAACAGTCAAATCGTGCCCATTCACGCATGCATGCATAAAGCAATAAATTTAATAGTAATACTGTTCATAATGGTAATTATAACAAGAAGAAAAAAAAAATTGTGAGCCGTCACCTCTCACATTCATCATTCACCCATAATTGAATTGTGGTGGTAGTTTTTAAACATAAAATGTGAGACCCATAACACATTAAAATAATTGAAATGGTAGTTTTTACATACTAATTTTAAAAGGGTAATTTTTACATAATAATTTTTAAAGGGGTAATTTTAAATATTCTGAGTTCTTACAATATATATCCTTCATAAATATAGCCAACAGCAACTCTAAACCGTAATTAAATTAGCATAGAATGAGTTAAGACCAAACTCTAAATATTAATTACCGCCACCTTTTTAAAGAAAAGAAAAGTGCCTTATTTGCACAAAATACAGCCTAATCCAATAGCCAATTTCCATAACCATAAAGCCGTTCCATGCTTTGCGAGAGAAAAGTGTGAGAGAGAAAGAGGAGAGAGAGAGAGAGAGTTGTTAATCTTCTCTCCGACATTTACCAGATAACGAGAAGCAACAAACGTTAAAGTAAAAGAAAAAGGAGTATCGCAAGACTACTGTCGGCGCACGCACAGATCTGCGGTGAAGAACTCTTCCCTTCTTCCCGTTAAACCCAGAAATCAAATGAGCTCTTCAGATCAGCGGCGCAAGAGAAAACGGATTCTCCGACAACCGCTCTCTTTCCTGCTGCAGCTCTTCTCCGTAAGAACTCTCCTCCTCTGCTTCAGCTTCCTCACTCTCCTCTACCTCTTACCCTACGCACTCCCCTTCACCTCCTCCGCTTTCCGCCCCGTTCTAGTGGCGCCGACCTTATCCTTGCTCTCTTCTTCCTCTTCCGCAACAACTGCTAAATCAGTTCAAGATTTCGTGGCCCTTTTGTTACCGTTGGAAATCGAGAGTAGGGTTTTGTTCCCCGATCACGTCCTCCTGTTGGTGAGCGGCGCCAAGAAGGAGGAGGTCGTGAGAAACGGCGGCGGCGAGAGATTGGAGTGTGTTTATTTCGGTAAAGATGATTTCTTTACTGCTAGGAATAGGAATTACAGTTTTGGTGTGGAAAAAGTGCTGTCTTTGGATGAATATGATGAGTTTAGGATAATCGTGAGATGCCCTCTTCCTCCATTTGGGAATTTTTCATCTGAGGTGAATTTGAGATGGAATGGAATCTTTGAAGATAGTTCATGGCTGAATAATAAGAGTGCTGGTTATAATTCTTGGGATAGTTTAGCTTATGCAGGTGTAGTTGATGAGGGATCGGTTGTTGTTTTTGTGAAGGGATTGAATCTTAGGGCGAATAGGGAATCGAATCCGAATCCGTTTGCTTGCCATTTCACGTTAGGGAAAAGGGAGAGGTATGTGGTTAGGACTAAGGCATTAGCTGCAGCTCAAGAAGTGGTGAGGTGTGCATTGCCGCAGAGCTTCAATGGCGATGGGGAGAGAGTCGAAGGGGTTCGTGTGGCTGTTAGTGTGCAGAGTCGAGGTTATGGGCGCGTGCTCATGCCATCTGTGGCGAAGGTATCGAGTTTGGGGAAGGAGAGGAGTAGAAGTGAAGGGAAATACGAGCTCTGTGTGTGTACAATGGTGTGGAACCAAGCTCCGGCCATGCGCGAATGGATAATGTACCACTCGTGGCTGGGAGTCGAGAGGTGGTTCGTGTACGACAACAACAGCGAAGATGGGATCGAAGGAGTCGTTCAAGAGCTCGATCTTGAGAACTACAACGTGACTAGGCACGTGTGGCCATGGATCAAGACTCAAGAAGCGGGATTCTCTCACTGTGCAGTGAGGGCAAAGGATGAATGCAACTGGATTTCATTCATGGATGTGGATGAGTACTTCTACTTCCCATACTCAACTCCAAAGCACCAAAGATTCAGAAAAGCAGGCTATGCAATGCAGAATTCTTTACGTACGTTAGTCTCGAACATCTCGTCGTGGTCAAGATCCGTAGCCGAAATCCGGACCTCCTGCCACAGCTTCGGCCCATCCGGGCTGAGCTCGGTTCCACCTCAAGGCATCACGGTAGGGTACACGTGTCGCCTTCAGAGCCCAGAGAGGCACAAGTCGATGATCAGAGCGGATGCGCTGGATCGAACCCTGCTCAACGTAGTCCACCATTTCCGCCTCAAGAAAGGATACAAGTACTTCAATTTGCCTGCGAGTACAGCAGTGATCAATCACTATAAATACCAAGTGTGGGAAGTTTTCAGAGCAAAGTTCTACAGAAGAGTCGCTACTTACGTCGCTGATTGGCAGCAGAACCAGAACGAAGGGTCGAGGGACAGAGCTCCCGGGCTGGGGACGGAGGCCATCGAGCCTCCCGATTGGCCTCAGAAGTTCTGTGAAGTTTGGGACACAGGGCTTAGGGACTTCGTTTTGGCTAATTTGGCTGATTTTTCGACTGGTTTGCTTCCGTGGGAGGGACGTGCCCACGCCCTTGTATAGGAGAAGATTACACTGGAGTATTCATTTTTACAGTTTTTCCTATTTGTGTTTCTTTTGCTTTTGGCAGAAGATGAGAAAAAGGCCATAGATTTTAGATACAGAGGGTATAGATATAGCTGTGTGGTGGTGAAGATGTGACTTGATTTTTAGCTTTATTATTGAATAGATCACTGATTCAACTCTTTTATATTTGAATGAAACAGTTTACAAGTAATATAAACAGAGTGAGATCCAAAAAGAAGTTAAAGAACTGAAACATTCCAAAAATGTAAACCATTAACAGCAAAAACCATAGGCGATAGGGTAGTATGGCATGACTGAGGCTGATGATAAGCTCTTCTACAATGGAAGATACTGCTTCAACATCTATTCGAATATTGCAGTCCGAAACCTATTGTAGCAGTGAGGCTCGACATTATGGTGCTTCTGGGAAATTCAAGTCTCGTGTTGCTGGAAGGAGAGAGAGATGCTGAGATTTTAGCCTTTGGCCAGAGATTGGCCATGGGACTCGAATCATCACGCATCATAAGCTGACGAGGAAATCGGGTCAGTTGATTGTTCAACACTTTAACTCCTGTCTTTCACCGTCTTGTTTACAGCTTTTGCAAGTGTAGAATCTAACTTCTCTCCGATTAACGTGATCCACGCCTAAAATTAGTAACCAGAAATGTAAACAAGGTAGAAAACTAGTCCATTAGAATCTGAAGATGGCACATATGACAATCATTAAATCCAGAACAAGCATCAAAACAGAAACGATACCTGGTCGGAGGTAGTAAATCCTCGAATTGTGTCACCACCAACTATTGCAATTCCTTTATCGCCAAGAGGTTGCAAGATAACAGCCTAAGGATATGGTTAAGAATTAGTATGCAAGAGACTTCCTACTTCTACTCAAAGATAGTCGATTATGGCAAGTACCTGCGTATTTGAAGGTAAAAACGGAAGCTCGGTCTTCCCAGGATAAAGTGACAAATTGGCCAAGTAACTTTCTGGAGATGAAAAAGTTGCTTCTTCAATATTAACACACTATCAAAGGCCTCAATAGAATTATGATTTGCCGTACAAAATAAAAACTCCGAAACATCTCACGTGATCCAGATCTCAAAACACCCTTATAAAGGGATCCTCTGATCAATTTAACAGCATCTACAACCACGGGCTCGTCTCCATTTGGTTGCAATAGATCAGCAAACCCTATTTGCAAAATGCAAATGCCGTCATAAACTACAACGAGGGATCTGCAGCAGGTAACATCTGATATAGACTCCCATGCCCTGAGGTTAGGCAAAACCGCAAAAATCATCAGTTCTATCTTAGCTTCTCATATAGTAGATCGATAACCATTTCCTACTTCCTAGCATGTATAACCATGATCAAAATTCTCAATTTACTATGTGTATATAACCATGATCAGGATTCTCAATTAGCCATAAAAATCTCACTAGAAAACAGTAAACACAGCTTGTCTCCACTGATAGACTCACTTTCTAGTTATCCAAGGGTGAACACTTTAGGTCGTAACCAGAATGGAAATAACATAAAAAAATCGATACCAGAGTAACTCTGAGGTAACAGATTCGGGAAGGCCATGATAAATTCTTCGACATTCCACCCCATCGGGATCTGCCTGAAGTTAAAGCATGAAAAATCAAAGCATTATCTCCAACAGCAAACCAAAACTGATAGACCAGCTCAGAGAATGAACATATAAGAAAAATCATAGATACTTTCCTCACCGCATAGATAGTTTTCGGTCGAATCGAGAGCCACACTAGACCATTCAATATATTGGTAACAGCCAAACCAAGTGTCAATAGATCTGCTCTTGACTGTGAACTGCCACGTATAGTAGAAAGCATCGTTTACAGCAAGTTCAAGCTATAAATGTTCATTATATCAATAATTTTTAGGTTTTCATTACATTAAGAAAATTGCAATTCTTAATACACTATTCGATTAACTATGTCGATGATCTTGAAATGGAGATATGCCAATCATTCAAAAACACAGGCATTCGTCTTCATAACATGCATTACCGGTAAAAATTACGAACTTCTTCTCATTTCCGCCGTAGGGCGGAGAAATTTATTCAATAATTATATGATAATCGAACTCACCTGCTAGCGTCAGCTACCGGAGCAATGCCGGAAACCGCTCGATTGAGGAGGACGGCCACCAGAGATGCGCCGCCGACGTAAATCGGCAAGCTCCGCACGAAGTCATCGTTTTTAGAAACCCATTCCGCGAGAAGCTCCCTCTTCGGCTTCGGCCTTCCATACTCTCCCTTCCAATTCCAATCCAATTCCAGTCAATTTTCAGCAATTATTTTCGTGCAATTCAAACCATAAGGAGATTGATTGCTTGTAGTAAACCTGGGAATTGAGAGAAACCCTAATTGAGCGCGCGCGAGAAGCGAAACGGCGTCGTGGCGGGTTCAAGGGAACAACTAAGCGCCGAAGGATTCCCGCTTCCATTGAGAATCGGTAAGTTGGTTTCTCTGTAATCTTTTCGACAAATCATGACGTCCAAACAAAGCCTTACACCACGGTCCCTGCAAAATGCCATATTTAGTTTTCAGTCCTTTATTTTTTTCTGCTTCACAAAATTGGCCCCATACCTTTTGTTCTTTCGAAAACTAGCCCGTTCTTGGCAGCCCATATTACCTGGGCCTATATTATTTACAAAAGACCAAAGCCCAATTTAAAGGCCCAAAATAAGCCCATCATATGTGGGCTCAAGAAAAAAATAGGCCCAATATTGGTTGTTGGTGGCCGTCCGAACTTGGGCCATAAATTTAGAGGCAGGCCCGATATGATTTTGGTTCGGGCCGAGCAAAACCGACTTTGGGCTTGAGCTGGACGGGTCAACCTAATCAAGTCGGGCTGAATTACCTTTTATTAGGTGTCCCGACAGAATTTCGGTCCGACCAGACTTATGCCTCAAGCCCGATATGATCGGACTCGGGTCAGTCCAACTTGAGGGTTTCTTTTTTTAAAATAATAAGCACGAAATTTAAAGGTTGCGAGCGATGGTAATTTGGGTTCGGGTTTTTAGGTAGGAACAAAAATACCCGAGCCCGAACGGATTTTTGGGTACCCGAAACCCGAAAATTTTGGGTATGGGTTTGGGGTCGGGTAGTAAAATTTGAAAATTTCGGGTACCGGGTATACCCGAACCCGAAAAAAAATCCCGAAATTCCAAAATTTATACTCCCTCCGTTATTTTTGACTTGTCTCATTTGTTGAATATACTAGTACCGCACTCGTGCTACGCACGGGGTATAATTTTGATTTTATTTTATTAAAAAATATCTTATAAGAAAATCAACTTTTATATATGAATGTGGATGCAATATTGTATTGGAATATGTATATATCTTATATATTTTTCCGAGTATTTTTTTTTTATGTATTTTGAGATTAGTAATACTTAAATCAAATTAAAATACATACTTTATGCCTTTCACTAGTTTAGTTATGTGGGGCACGGGACAAATGTGAAGATAATATTTTTTTAATAAAATCAAGAAGTAAAATAGTATATTTTATGAGATTTTTTTTCAAACTAAATTTGGAAAGAAAAATTGTACATATATAAAGAAGAGTTATCCTGTTGGACTACAATTACATACTATTTTATAATTTGGTTTTTATGATTTGGTAGAATGTTGAGAATGTTTATTATGTTAAGTGAGTTAGTTAATTTCAATTTTAGGTATGCAACTGAATTTTTCGACCAGATGGATTAGTAATATATATTGTACTTCGCTCATTCCACAAATTTAGTACCGGACGACCGATTACTATTGTTAAGAAAATAAATTACTCCCCCCATCCATAATTTAGTTACCCTCTCTTTTTGGCATACATTTCCATGTTTCTTAATGTGACTGAATCTCGTAAAAGAAAAAATATTTCAAAACCATCACCAAGAAACGTAAAAATGCATACCAAAAAGAGATGGTCACTAAATTATGGATAGGGGGAGTATTTATAATAAAAGTGAAAATGTAATGTAGTGTATAGTGTAGTTGTATCGTTATAAAATTTTGAGATGAAAAACAAAATTTAAGATAGGTCAAGTATAATTACTATTTAGGTATGAGCATATGTTTGCATTATGTCATATAATTAGGAGTAATTATTAATTTGTACTTAATGATATATTTTATAATTTGGTAGAATTTTAAGTATCTTTATTATATTTAGTGAGTTATTTGTTTTCAATTTCAGGCATGTGGTTGAATTTTTCAAACAAATGGAGTAATATTTATTGTACTTCGTTCATTCCATAAATATAGTATTTGACGGCCGATTACTAACGCTAATAAAATAAATTATTTTAAAAAAAAAATTGAAAATGTAATGTAGTATCGTTTGTATATTTATAAAATTTTGAGACAAAAAATAAAATTTGAGATAGTTAAAGTATAGTTACTTTTTGTGGGATGCATTAGCATATTGTGCTTTAATTTTTAAAATATCTAGAGTATTTTTTAATGATAATGAGTTGTTATAATTTTTACTTTAGGTATGAGCATATGTTTGCATTAATATAAAAAATAGGCTAAGCTTATAAGATGTTGGGAGTAATTATTTACTCATAATGTAATCATAATGGATGATAATCATGACAGAATAATAGTACGAAATGAAATAAATAAGTCAAAAATGTTAAAATTTCACTACAAATTTATAAATTTCACTGCAAACTTATGAATATAACTTTTATTGATTGTCATGACATATGATTCAATTATTGAGAGATATTTGTTTCTATTTAAACTCATTAATGATAGACATGTATATGGTGGAATTAGTGACATGAACTAAATAAACACAATTAGATCAAAATTAGTTCAAGAAATGGAATGATTATTTTTGTTTTTATTTTTTATCCAATTAATGATACAAAATTATAATTAAGAATACATATTCTTGTAGAAATTAGTAATCCCATGAACATGAGATTAATCATTTTTCCCACTATCATTGATATTAGCTATTCTTGATTATAAGGAATGAAATTTATTGTTATATTTTTTAGATATTATCATTACTTATTATTTGGATATGACTTATTAAACTTTATTGGAAACTTTACGTGGGCTCGAGTTGGGCTGAGCCGGTCTAGGCCCATTGGGCCAAATGAAAAAATCGACCTAAATATATTAGAGTGATTTTTTTGTCACTATCAGCAAATAGTAGTTGCAAAATATCAGGCCAATCAAAGACGTCCTGAGCCCGAGATACTTTTGGTCAAATGAGCCTAAACTATTTTTGCTAGTCATACCAGCATATAGAATTAGGAAAGATGTAAATTTGTTCGTGAATAGTGCTTCTATAATGTATTTTATTAATTCATTGATTTTTTAGGGGTTAATTCATTGATCATAATTGTATTAATTAAATTGTAATTATAATATATCATCAACGCATATGATTTCTAGAAAGTTACTAATTGTGACATAATTAAAAAGTCATGACCATCGATCGGTTATAATTATATATTCAATATTGATAGACAAAAAACACTGATAATTTTTTTTAAGGAATTAACCTTTTATTTTTAATTAATAGAGACCTCATTGACACTGGTATCGTAGAAAACTTATTCTACCTAACCAGGACATGCGTAATGCTAATATTGTACTTCTCTGATATGCTCTCAGCTCTCTACCATTTAATCATGTTGTACAATTCGATTTCATTAAAGTGTTGCATTATCAAATTAATTTTGGCACTCAATTTCTCCTCTATGCTCTCAGCTCTCTACCATTTCATTAAGTTGTCCAACTCCATTTCATATAATTCTATGACCCCTACTCCGATAAACATCTTTTCTTATCGAACATGAAAATTAATGAATAATGAAAAGACAGTTGAACTGTGTGAATGCTTTTGTTGTATAATTTCGAAATATATAATACATTATATTTAAAAAAGACGAAACAAATTAATTTCATTATGAATTATGTATTTGTAAGATCTAATATTAACCATAGACAAAAACTTGTGTCAGCCGGAGGCACCGTGCGGCCGGGCCCAAAGTGTCAATCTTTATACAAAAAAGTGTCAATCTATATGAATAAAAGTGTCAATCTTTAACATAATTATTTTACGAATAAAATGACAATTTTTAAAAGTGTCAATCTTTATACAGAAAAGTGTCAATCTATATGAATAAAAGTGCCATTGTTTTAGCCCGACCGCACGGTGCCTCCGGCTGACCCAAGTGTGTCCCTTAACCATATTATTAATTATGATTGAGATCTACTAAACCGTGCGTATATTTTCCATAAATGACATATTGATAAATATATATATAAAAAAACAAATGTAATTACAAATATTGGTAAATAATAAAACGAGACAAGTCAAAAATAACAGAGGGGTATTTAAATTAATTATAAAATAAATAAATAATAGAGTTAATAAATAAAATAATTAATAACAAATAATTAACTTAACAAATTAACACTTAGACTTCAGCCACGACTCTCATTTCTCATTTCTTTATTTGATGTTTTATCAATTATACAATTGTATACATAATATCCTCATAAACTATCGATATGCATTATTTAAAATTAAAAAATAAATAAGTAAAATACATTTTTTTCCTTTTATATTTTTGACTTTTTTCGGGTATCCTAATATCCGAATGGGATACCCGAACGAGTATTTGGGTACCCGAAAATATTTTTAGGTTCGGATTTGGATAGTAAATTTTAGGATTTTCGGGTTCGGGTACCCGAAAAATTCAGGACAGGTATCTAACCCTACCAAATTACCATCCCTAGGTTGCGTCATGAAAGACTAATACCCGAGATTTTTGGTCTCAAACATTAATCCTCTACTTTTAGGCCAACGCACGAAAATTGACTTGAGCGTTTGACTAGCTCTAATTGATAGTAAGAAATTGTTAGCAAAAATAAGTCTTGCCCAATATAAGCTAAAAAGGTCCATTACTTGGATTTACCAGAAATATAAAAGAAAAAAACCAATCCAAAGACTTGTAAACTAATCTATTACCATATCTAAAAGAAGAATTGTTGCAAAAATTTACAATATTGTCACTTTCCCTCCAAAATATACATAAAAAAATCTTATGGACAAATACTTATTGCACAAGTGTTTAAAGGCGAATGAGATCTAACTAATGGTTAATACACATTGATTAATTACAATGATGTACATTTGTTTGTTAGTTTATAAATTAATTTATCAAATAGATTGTGCTATCGACGTAAATATAAATCAAACATTATTGTATTTTTCTTCAATACATGTGTATATTATATCCAACGGTCAATTTGTAAACAAATTAGATATTTTTAGTTAGGATTATTGGCAAAAAAACCCAGGAACTTTGGGTGTAGTTTGGTTTTGCACATGAACTCGGACTTGTGCCAAAAAAATACATAAACTTCCAACTCGTGCCATTTTCGAATAATTCACAAATTCCGGGGAAAATTGATCCAACATGGCAGTCGGAAATCCTAGGTGGCGCAATCGGAAAGTCTAGGTGGCACAAATCAACGGCAAAATTAAACGATGTCGTTTAGAACAAAGTTTAACGACGTCGTTTCAACATGAATAAAAATAAATTTATATTTTTAATCCAAAAATACAATTTAAGAAAAGAAAAAAAATTGCTCCAAAACAAAAATCCCCAAAAGGCCAAAACCCATCCCTTCTCTCTTTCCCAGTTCTTTCCTCCTTAACCGTAGCAATTGATCTCCTTGTACCACCACCGCGACGGCGCCACACCTCTGCCGCCGTGATACCTCCTCCAGACGCACTCCCCCACCCCTTCCCTTTTCCACGATTTCAAAGGCCTCTGCACCACCTTCTTCTATTATGTTCCTCTCCCCAACATCTCTCTCTCTCTCTCTCTACCTCTGCCCCTTTCTCTCTCACTGCTGCGTACCCACATCTCTCACAGACAATGGTGGGGTGCCGCAGTGGTTCATTGTCGTGACAGTGGCGGCGTACGAGGCGCGAATAGAGGAAGACATGGACATGGAGAGAGGGAGAGGTGAAACTGTTGGGAACCCTGTTTAGTTTAGTTTTGATGATGTTATTAGAAACCACACTTAGTTATAGGACTTAGTTATAGGATTGATAGGAACAGACTGATCTCTGTGTTTGGATCAGTCAAGCTTAACTCGGACAGGTTGCTCCATATAAAGATCAAGGTTGGTAGTGCAACCTTGTACCTATTTAGATCAATCTGCCAACCTGTTCCTTAGTCAACCTGCTCGTGCAACCTGCTGAGGCCAACCTGCATAGGCCAACCGCATAGGCCAACCTGCATAGTCCAACCTGCATAGGCCAACCTGCTGAAGCCAATATGCTTAGTCAAGCTGCTGTGAGTCAAGCTGCTATTAGTCAACAACTTCTCAAGATGAAGATTCTAATACAAAGATCAAGCTTGAAGACCACATAAAACAAAGACAACTTGAGGTACAAAAGGTCGACCTTCCCAGTCCGAACTAAGCTGTGCCTTGCCAACCTCGATAGTTCAAGCTGTACAGAAAACCTCAACGGCTAGAAGTCCAGTCAGCAGTACGGTTCTGACACCTCTGCAACTCCAACGGCTCTAATTCAAATTGGAGTCATATAAATACTTCAAGCCATCCCAGAATCGGAAGAAGGGAAAATAGACGGGGAAGAGAGAAAAATAGAGAGAGGAAACCAGAGTTTCAAAGCCAAATCTATCCAGAAATCTTTACGCTTCAAAGCCAAACTCAACACTCGAATCCAAGCCATTTCCCAAGTGTTGATACCTTCAAGATTTTAGATTCTGGAACCTCACAGAATACTCTCCACAAGCTTACTACATATTCGTCCAAGTAAAGAAGAATCTGTTAGTTTAAGCTGCAAGGTTGTATGTAAGAATGTATGAAAGGTTGTAAGGGTCACGACCCATAACTCGTGCTCGGCTCAAGTCTAAAGATTGACGAAGGTTGAGGCTGGTACTCAGCCAGTATAAATAAGAGAGAAGTAAGGAATTTCAGATACGACGGTATCTGACGTGGATGTAGGGACGTTTCCCGAACCATGCTAAATCGACTGTCTCAATCTCTCTCTCTCTATCTTTTATTTACAGTCGACCTTACAATGTTCAACTAACCTTTATTACATTGCACTTCATTGATATAATCAACCTGCATAAAAATCCAGACCAAAGAAATAATTTTCTAAGAGGTAGCCAACCTGTCCACCAAACTTCCGCACACAGTTCGGTTTAGCAAGCTCACCAGTTTACTGACTGAGCTGGATAAACCGAGCTGCACTGATAAGCTGAGCTGACAACTCAGTAAGATTGATTTTGTTTCTAAAGTCAAAACTGTTGGCGAATTGGTGTATTCCCCCTCCCCCCATACACCAATGACCTACTTATCAGGGCCTACAGAAACCCTTTCCTTGTTGTCAGT
This sequence comes from Mentha longifolia, assembly GCA_001642375.2. NCBI lineage: Eukaryota > Viridiplantae > Streptophyta > Magnoliopsida > Lamiales > Lamiaceae > Mentha > Mentha longifolia. The sequence continues at coordinate 25,310,508 of CM038121.1, forward strand.
GGTTTGTCGATAGCAGAGCGGCAGTGGCAGACCCGTCTCAAGCGCGGCGGTGCTGCAATGCCGATGATTATGTCGGTGCTACTCCTCTCCTCTCATCTCCGGTGCTGTGTTTGCAGATAATTTTCTTTCCCGTGCAGTAGAATTGGGGATCTATTTCGTGCCTGCTAATTCAATTTTCAAATAAGGATTGTCACCGCCGACGGCGGTGATGGTGGTGCAGGCGACGGTGGCGATGGAGGTGCAAGTATTATCACTGGCCGAGTGAGATTTCATTTGGTTCTGCCATTTGATTTCTTGAGGGAGTGAAAGACGAAACGGGAGAAAGAAAGTGATGAGGTGGATAAGAAATATGGTTCTAATTATTTAATTAGGAACTAAACGATGTCTTTCGTTTAATTAATTTCATTAATTTGCTGCTAACGACGTGAAACGACGTCGTTCCATTAAACTTTGATGACATCATCTAGCCACATCAACACCATAATCCACGCGTGCAAATTCCGGTGCCACCTAGGATTCGATTTTAACCGGAAATTCAAAATTGGAAAACATTATAAGTTGATGTATTTTTTTGGCACGAGTCCGAGTTCGTGTGCAAAACCAAACTACTCCCAAAAGTTTGTGGGGTTTTTTTGCCAATAACCTTTTTAGTTATTATATTTTCAATTTGTTATTGTTGAATATTATAATCTAACAATAATATTAATTCAATTGGAATACTCAGTCTCAATTTCAGTATATTAGTGTGTCATATAGTTTTTTTTTTTAGTTTTAATTTTTAAGCTTCAGTTTCAATTTATATATCTAGATTTAGTTTAGGTTTGCAATTATCACTTGGGTTCATCAATCCAATTATAATTTTTAGTTATTTTTTAACATTTATTTTTATTTATTAAAATAAAATTAATAAATTTAAAATTAAGGTATATAGTTATTTTTTAAAATCCTCATTTTTAGTTATAAATGATAATTATAAATCATTATAGTAGCATTTTTATGATAAACATTCTAAAACTAATAAAAATTATTTTGGATACTAAAGTTGGGCTTGAAGATATCATCCAATATTAATTTAAATAAAAAATATTTTTTTTAACAAGCAAACACAACACACTCACACACACACAAGCACCCGATATGACTCGAACCTCCGGCTTCTTGGTTGGAGGGAAAACGTCTTACCAACTGAGTTGCGCTTCGTTATCAAAAATGAATTTAATTTATAAATATTTTTGAATAATTCAATTACAATTAAATGAGTAACAACTATATCCACACATTCATTTAATATCAATAATTTTATTATTAATCAAAAATTCTCTATGTGAAAAAAATTACTATCATTAGTTAAATTCGATCATCTTTATATGTGCTTATTCTTTTTCTTATAATAAATATGATCATATCCCGTGCACGGGCAACAATATCCCATGCATCGATTTGATCATATCCCGTGCACGGGCTCACTAATTAGATCATATCCCGTGCATGGGCAACAATACTAATAAAGGGAAAAAGAAAAATATTTAATTCCAGTTTACTTTCCGCCTTTGAAGATTAGTGGTCTTGTAGGCCTAATCTAATTCAGCCAATTTTAGTAAAGTGTATTTAGTTTTCATCTACACTTAATTATTTATTTCCCTCTTCTTCTTTTTTCTTTTTTTTCCTAGAGGTAACGAATATTTACATGTTCAATTTTTCAGATGTAACATGAACTAATTAAGTCACTTCGTCATTGCATTATTTTTTCTCATTGAAATAAATTGAAAACCGTCCATTGTTTGTACTTTGTATGAAGAGATAGGAGTTTTGTTTTTGTGGCTGATGTTTAAAACATCGAAAATTTGCAGGATTTTCAACATAAAGATTGCGAGTTCCTGATAGGTGCCCAGACTTGCGATATCTGAAAAAAAAAAAAAAAAAAAAAAAAGGCTAAATAAACGCAAGCCACCCAATATTTGTGGAGATATTTCCATGATACATTCATAAAATTGAAATGGATAATATACTCCCTCTGTCCCTCTTAATTTGTTACATTTGAGATTGATGCAAATATTAAAGAAGTAAAGAATATGTGGCTACAATCAATTCTTAAGAGAGAGAGTTAATTGTAGCCACATATTCTTCGCCAAAAAATAAAATGTACCTAATAAATGAGACGGACTAAAATAGTAAACGTAGCTATTTAAGGGGGACAGAAAGGGTATAATATATTTATATATATATCCTAGAGGTCATAAATAATCCGTATTACGTGAGAAATATGACCATTGATTACTTTATGAATATACGATGCATATTAATTAATGTATTAAAAATGTATATTGCTCTCTCCGTCTGTTTATTTTGGTACAATTCTTTTTTAATTTGTCTTACTCATCTTGACACAATTCTATTTTTGGCAAAATATTAGTTCAATAATTAGGACTAATTAAATAAAAAAACTACCTAATGCCGCCTAACACTCTCTAATACTAATTACTTTAATTATTAAAAATCATGAACGGTTTAATCATTAATTTCTATCTCTAACTCTTCTTTTTTTAAATTGTGCGTCTTAGAAATATGACAAAATAAACGAGACGGAATGAGTATAATATAGTAAGCATTTCCATATCCGAAAGGGGTGGCTGATAATGAAAGCGAAATCATTGAAAATGTTTAAAAAATCAAATCAAAACAAGATTAGGTATGTAGTCTGCTCATTGCAACTTTAATTGTTAAGCATTATGGAGTTATAAAATGGACAAATTTGTCGGTTTTCTTTCAAGAAACACGTGATTCTCCACTCTAGTTTGGGCCAAAAATAAATATTAGAGCTCCTTTTAAAATGTTATTTCTAGAAGATTGGTAGGTAAAAATGAGTTGAGATTTCATTAATAATCCAACTATTCCAAGACACGATGATTAGAAAAAAATATATATACATGATGCTTGTACTGATATTTGTCAGCACTCCCTCCGTTTATTCCGATTTAGCTCTTATTATTTTTGTGGTGCCCACCTCTTTGATGAATGTAGATTACGTGTTCGTTTGGTTCAAGTTGGGTAACGAAAATGGAATAAAATCAAGTTAAGTAAGAAAATATTTATAATAATAGTCACTTCTATTGAGTGTTTGATTCAATAGTAGAAAGTGAGTCACTTGTGAGAGGAGTTTCCTTTCTCCTTGTTTCCCCTCCTTCTTGAGGGGTAACAATGTAATGAATTTAGTTATCCCAAGTAAGAGAAATTGATAATCTATTACTCAAACTAAACAAAATGTAATGAAATCAATTACTTGATTCTCTTTCCATATCCAAAAAAACTTGAACCAAACATGAGCTAAGAGTTATTTTGGGCTATTTTTGAAAAGGGGCTAAATGGGAGTAAACATCCAAAAAACAAAATGTGGCCAAATCACAATAAATAGACTGAGTGTAATTTTTTATCAATAAATAATTAACCTTAGTAGTTCCGGTGAGTGGTTAAACGCTTATATAATTGTAGCACTAATGTGTCATGATGCATACATTATGTAAAACTATAGTGTACGTTACAAATAACTAAAATGCATAATTTATTATAATGTTTTCGTAGAATTATTGTCCACGTACTTATATTTGAAAGCGTTTAATCCCTAAGTTCTCTAGTCCCTAATAAATATTATGAAAAAAAATTAGGTTAAAAGTACCAAAATTTAAAGTACATGCACCTGAGTATACGTGTATTTCATCAAAATTAGCTACAGACTATTCAGTAATTAATTGCAATGAATGAAGTAGCTTTTAATTTGGACTGAAAAAACTAACTAAAGCACTTCATATTATCTTATTATTAATTAACTAAACAAAGTTGAAAAGTATTATGATATGGATATACTCAATAATGCATATTTGAAGATCTTTTATCATAAAATCAGTACAAGATAATCACAGATCATGTGGTAGTGCAATTGGTTCTGATTTTTTTTTAAAAAAGTTATTATATTCTCATATCCATACCCATATTAATTACTTCTAATATTTTCGCATTCGAGTATGTTCGGATGACGAAATACTTGTATACATATATGTATAGTATATTCACTTCTCACATATAATTATTATATTAATATATTTTATATTAATAAAATAATCACATGTGAATGATTAGTATAGTACACCTACACCCTTAAAAAAAACCATTCAGATTACAATGAATAAAAGTAACTTCTTACCGAATTAGACTTGCAAGACACTAATGGGTCTTTGGTATTCATATATTTTTGAATATCATAAAAGTGGAGATTTTCTACTTTATAAAAACAAAAAAAAACCTATTTTTTTTAATACTTCAAACTTACATAAATTATTAATTATTCAATGTCATAAAGGTGGAGATCTTCTACTTTATATAAAAACACAAAATACCTAATTTTTCTCTAATAATTAATGCTCCCTCCGTCCCCATATTAGTGTGCATTGACTTTTTGCATGCATTTTAATGTGTCAAAAAATAGATGTTAAGATAATATTTGAGTCTCACTCGTATAATATAATATATCGAGTGAGACTCAAATATTATCTTAACATCTATTTTTCGACACATTAAAATGCGTACAAAAAGTCAATGCACACTAATACGGGGGACATAGAGAGTATAAAAAAAGGTAAAAATAGTTATATGCATTAATTTAATTTAAAATGAAAAGAAACAACACTAAAAAAGGTAGATATAAAAGAATAGAAACACTCACTTACCCACCGTAGGCACATTTAATGTGTTCACGGCTGATGTGGCAGTGGAGTTTACTTTTTTTTAGGGTTTAATTTTTTTTATAGGTTTATTTTTATAAGTATATTAATTATGATTTTCCTTAAATACTTTACTGTTACATCATCCGTTGACATATTAAATATGCTCACGATGAGTAGGGGAGCATTACTCTGTAAACAAAAGAAAGAGAAGGTGAAGTGAAAGTAGATATCAATAATATAGTGGGGTCAAATTAACACTTATCCTTACAAATCCCACCCACCACAAAAAGTTCCTATTTTACAAAATATTTCAGAATATGCCTTTTTGACGGCCCTAATTCCTCTTCTCCTCCACCATCCTTTTTTTTGAAAACAATATACTCCCTCCATTTCGCTTAACTTGGCTCAAAACTTTTTGCTTGTGCTGGCACGGTTTTCCACGCTTCTTGATGATGAGTTTTAAAATGGATTTTTGAAGAATTATTTTTTTTACGGGATACTACGACTAAAAATAATTCTTCAAAAATCCATTTTAAAACCCATCATCAAGAAGCGTGGAAAACCGTGCCAGAAAAGTCACTATTCAAATGAGCCAAGTTAAGCGAAATGGAGGGAGTATATATTATTCTATACATATATATAAATATATTTTATTTTCTCAAAATATTGTTAGTTTATCAAGACTTTGCATAAGTCCCATTACACCATATGTCACTCACAATTGTGGATCCACTTCTATTATACTAGTAATTTATTTAGAGGGATTCCATCACTATGTTCTTTCAAACTTCCAATCATTTTTGAATTTTATAACTTATCTTTGAATAATTAAATTAATTAAATATGTGTATGGATTTAAGAATAAGATTAATTGAGAGTGATGGATTGGACAATTAAGAGTGTGAAGAAATTGGTGGAGGGCATTGATTCCCAAACAAAGGTGCGAAGCAGGGGAATATTACCCATCCATACACAAAAATCTTACTGGCTGAGAAAAACAAAAAAAAAAAACAAAACAAAACAAAACCCTCATTGCTACGTAAACGCGCGCACCTTATATTCTCCATCGTTCGTCTCCACTCAGAAATTCAATTCCTCCATTTTCTCTCTCCTCTCCCTCTCTCTCTCTCTCTCTCTACATGGCCTGAGCCTCCACGTGTACGGCGGCGGAATAAGGATTTAATTACTCGTTAACGGCGATGGCGGCGATGCGATCGGAGAGCTCCGCGCTGGACGACGGACAGTGCTCGCGGACGGGATCGGAGGTCAGCGGCGGCGGAGGTAAGGGGTTCATGCTGTTCGGAGTGAGAGTTTTGACGGAAGGATCGTTCAGGAAGAGTGTCAGCATGAATAATTTGGCCCAGTACGATCAGCTACCGCATGATTCCAGCAACGATGTCGCCGCCGGCTATGCCTCCGACGACGTCGTTCATCCCTCCGGCAGGAGCCGCGAGCGGAAGAGAGGTAAATTGATTCGTTCGATTTGATCGGATGAGAAATCGGCGTGTAATTCGTTGTGAATAGATCGATTGCAGTTGATTTGATTGTTGAAATGGAATTTGAATATGGAATTTGATTGTGGAATTTGTTGGTGAATTAGGGGTTCCGTGGAGTGAAGAGGAGCACAGGCTATTTCTATTAGGGCTGCAAAAAGTTGGGAAAGGAGACTGGAGGGGGATTTCGAGAAACTATGTGAAAACCAGAACGCCTACTCAAGTCGCAAGCCATGCGCAGAAGTACTTCCTCCGCCGGAACAACCACAACAGGCGGCGCCGGAGATCCAGCCTCTTTGACATTACAACCGATGCAGTATTTCTCTCACTCACAATTCTTAATGCTCATTTTTTTATATTATAAATATTATTTTATTTTTGGATAGAGAAAGTGGCGATGCATATTAGTCACCCCTTGGAGTATTTGGTAGCTGTATTTCCTTTCAATTTGGTTATTCTCTTCTCTTCGTCTTCTCATTGGATAACATAGAAGTTAGGTATTCTAAATTTCTATTTAAGTAGCTCAATTTCCACAACTATGAATTACTAGTTCCGTAGGGGATTAGGTTCTAATTAATGGGAAAAATCCTCTCTTTCCTTAGGCTTATTGACTTTCTCTGTTTATTGGTGGAGTCAATATTAAATCGTGATGTAATTAAGGTGCAATTGCCTGCACTTGACAACAGCAACAAACTGGTAGTAAGTTCTTGTCACTTGCAGTTGGTTAGTAATAATTAATTAATTCTCTTAAATTTGTGACTTTGAATGCTTTGTTGTTTGGCTTGATCTGTCCACTTACACTTTCTTTAATTTCTTTTGTTTTTTCTTTTCAAAGGCTGTAGGCTCTCCAATCGACGACCAAATGTATCAAGAAAACTCACCTCAGCCTCCAACACTACAACAATCCAACCTCACCAAGAACCTCGAGAAATTCCCCATGTCAAATTTTGCAGTGGCTCTCACCCCAGTAGTGGTGCCAATCACAGCCGAAACTCCCATGGAAGTAAACCAACTCAACAACTCACCCAAACCCATTAGGCCGATTCCCATTCTACCAGTCCCTCCATCTTCCAAAATGGCCAGTCTGAATCTAAACAAGACGACGACGACAACAACAACAACTTCTCAGCCCCTGTCGCTGGACCTCTCGATATCATCACAACCGAGCCAAGAAGGGCAGCCGCAGCCCGGCCAGAAGTCGCCTCCGGCGGCGAGACACGCGTCGGCATTCCAAACCATGAGTGGGGGAGATAGCATGATTAGTGTGGCTTGATGGGAGCTGATCGATGATGATTGGTATTATTTATGGTGATAGTATGTGCTGTAAAGAAGAGGGGGGGGGGGGGGAATCTGTCCTTAAAAGTTGTGTGATCTTCTTCTCCCTACACTATTCAAATGAAAACAAGATTGAAAGTTGGATTGGTTAGCTTTTGGTTTTGGATTAGATTTGTTTGTGGGGGAGAATCATTAGATTATTTATTTTTGTTGCCATAGATGATGATAATGAAAGTAGCTTATTGTACAGGGGTTAGGGGAGATTATGAAAGTAGTTGTCTATTTATGTTATTGTGTTGTTGTCTGTAGCTAAATACTTAATGAATGTTTCTCAACTTTATGTGGGGATGGTGTATTTAAGGTTTTCTGTGCCTGTTCCCTTTTGTTTATGTCGTTTTCTCAGCATATGGGAATAAGAAAAATAAAATAAAATAAAATTAATAGTAACAAGTTTCTATCAAGATTTTGGGACAGTTTCTTTTGTCCAGTTTATTAGTTGAAATGCTAGTTCATTTTTGTATGTATTGCATTTCAATCAAATTTTTGTAGTATTATGAAACTTAATAATTGATGTTACTTTCAAGTTGCAATCATCATATTGGGTGAGACCGAGCTGAAAGGTTTAATGCAAGGCAACATACTAATATATAATAATGCATAAATTTAAGTAGTAAGTTGCTATTTTTTTTTTCTCAGAGCAAGTTGCAAGTGTTTTATAAAATAAAGTTGCGATTTCAACATCAGCTTAATAGAAAGAGTTATCTGAGCCTAATTTACATAAACTTTATTTCCGTTTTTGTACAATGTGATGCACTGATGCGAGATTAAAAACTGCCAAATTTAGATAATTATATTGATTATATAACAATCACGCGTGGGCCATGGATAGAGCTTGCATTAGCTGTATTTTTAACACATGAGATCCCTATCCTCGTTAAAAGTATATGAATCGTATACAAAAATTATTTTTTCTTAAATAGTACTCCCTCCGTCCACGATCTCTAAACACGTTTTTTTCGACTCGTAGTATCTTGTAAAAGATTTTTTTTTCAAAAAATTATTTTAAAATCCATCATCAAGTCACGTGGGAATACGTGCTGAAAAACGTGTCTAAAGATCGTGGATTGAAGGAGTAATATTTTATTTTTAGTTTTTCAATATCTACATATTATGATTCAACCAAAATGAATTTTTCTCAAATATTATTTCATTTTTTTTCAATATATAGATGTTATGATTCAATCTAAATTTCACTAATTTTCATTAACCCAATTAAAACTTACTATTTATTTTTTAATATTTAATTTCAAATTTACTAGTTAAAAAATGAAAAAAGAAGGCTAATTTTTTTTTTAATACGTATATCCTAATTAAAGAGAAAAAAAATCGAAATTGAAAAAAAAAGTAAATAAAACCTAAGAAAAATCAATTTTGGTACATACACTATAGTTGAGATAGAGGATCTCATCCGATATTTAGGACGGCCAAAAAATCTGAGTGACCCGATCCGGGTTTAGGAAATGGGTTATTACTTTGGGCTGGCCCGTTTGACTTCCTAAGAATAGGCCGAATAGCAGCCAAATAATTGTGGCGTCAATATGCATAATAATTCAATAAAAACGGCAGATCACTGTTCTAATCTATAAACATGGCAAAAAAAAAAAAAAAAAAAAAAAACAGAGCGTAGTTTCAATGCATCACTTTTTGCGAGGCTGCGGCGGAGGCAAAGGTAGCAGAGGCGGCGCGGCCGACGCGTAGAGACGAGAGTTTTTTTCGTGAAACTTCCTAATGAAATCAGCTGCTCTTCCATCCGTGATGGCCTCATTCTGATTCCTGTTCCTTTCATGGAACCGTTTAATGTAATCGGAGAAATCACCGTCGTCCGTCGTTCCCAAATTCGCCGCGTCATCTTCCTTGAAGTAGGATTTACTCAATTGCGACGATTTATTGCTTTTGCGTACCTGAGAATTCATCGAGGTTTTGAGCGGAAGCCTTTCGCCTGCGCTGCGCTTATCGCCTAAATTCATGGCTGCGAGTGAAAATGCAGAGATTCTGATGATGCTCACCACCAACTCCATCGATTTCTCGCAAGCAGACTTCTTCTCCCGCTTCATTATCCAATCCGCAGCTCCCAATTTTTTTTCCAGAAAATGGAAGAATCGTGAGTTTCTAGTGTACGATCTTAGCCAGAGCCCAGAGGGATAATTTAAGAATATTTTTGAACAATTATTTGAAAAAAAAAAAAAAAGTGGCTGTTGTTTTCGAAGAAATATATTCTGTATTTTTTATATATATATATTTTTTGAGAATATAGGAAAACTAAATTAAATAATTGCGATTGGCAATTGCAGGGCATTATGGTGGTTAGGCAATACTATAGGGGTCAAAATAGAATAGGTTGAAATAGTTGGGGGCGATTGTGTAATATTTCGTAATTGAATAGGAGAGATCTACGAATCCCCAAGATTTCAACAGAGGAGAAAGAGAAAAATAGCAGAGGCGAAAATGCTCTACTCCGCTAAACGGCCATTGCTAATACCTCTGTTCTTCTTGCTAATTCGGTTTATCTCCGGGAATCTTTCGCTTGCTCAAAATTCGTAAGTCGCCATCGCTTCTTTCCTTCTTTTCTCTCTGTTTATTTTCTGTTTAAAAAAAAATTAAAAAATCGGAGTTTTGCCTAGTTGCAATTCGAATTTTATGAGCAAGATTTGATTTTTCCCTCGATTGTTAAATTGCTACTAAATTTACAGGGAATCGGTAGCAATGAAAGGGAGAACCCTGATGGGTATTAAGGAGACTCCAAATGGTGGAAATGTCACCTTTGATTGCTCTCCTTCGGGCCCTTGCATACCGTGCCTTCGTTCTGAAAAGGTCTCTATATCTCTCTCTCTCGTTCGATTTAGATAAAACATGATAGGATTTTGTTTTGTTTGTCTTGATTTCTGCTTTTGATGATTGACTTGTGGGATATTCAGTGCAAGTAAAAATGATAAAATGTTCATGATGGTGTAAGTTCAAATTGATCACATTGTAGAGATGAATTTGCTGAGCTTGTGTGTAGTAAGTGCAGTGGCTTCGATGTTTTACAAGTCGATTGTCGTTGTAGTTCTTCTTTTGAAAGCAGTGAATTAGTTCTCTTGTTGTTTTATCTCTTCATCTTCACTGAATTCACTTTGCCTCTTTCCCTATGAGCTAAACATACTTTCATCGTTTTATCTTAACGGAATTTAGAACTGTAAGTATTATATGGTTTTTCATAAAGTATAGTGCAAGGTATATAACTCGCATCAGGAAATCAGAAGCCATGACTCTTCTTCTCAGTAAATTTGGCTATGATGCCATTTTCATGTTATGATTCTATATCTATCGTCATTTTAGTATCTGATCAATTGTGCTTAAGAAAATTTCATTTGTCATACGAACTTTCCATGATGATGTATATTTTGAATTCTCAAGAGTTGACTCCCTGTTTCTTAGAATGATGAAAAGTATCATTGTGGCGAAACTGGATATCGCATTCGTCTGAAATGTGTACCCTCTGGATCCGGGTCCAAAGATGCAAAAAAAACAAAGGAACACAAGAAAAGATCTACTCTCGAGCTTACAGAGTCGGGTGATAATCAGCATAATGGGGACCTTAGTATTTCTTCAACAAGGCAAAGAAGATTACTTGGTGATTCATCCAAAAGTGGGCCACGTTCTTATGTCACGTACAGGAGCTGTTTACCGGCTGTAAACGAAGAAAAGTTGTCAGTATTTGGGTTCGAGGTAAACTAATTCCCCTTTATATGCTTATGTGAATCAATTTCTCTTATGCATGTATAGATTCTTGAAGCTCGGATAGCTTTTGATAGAGAAAGAACTTTGATTGAAACTTCTGGTTCCGAAATTGAGTGGGGTTTATGCTTGAGCCTTCTCTTGCATAAATAATCCATCAAATTCTTGCTTATGTATTGCTTTAAATTTCACTCTGCAGTCCCTTATGTTGGGGTTGCTCGTAAGCAGTGGCTCGTTCATCTACTACAGGAAAAAGCAGACTTCTATGCCAGGAGGCGTGCCGGTGAGGCTTCCGATTAGCTCTAGGTTTTAACTTCAGTCTTAGGTTACAACATATAGAAACTTTTTTTTTTGCTGTTCAATGAATGAGTGTTGTAACTTGTAAGTTTGTGGGCAATATTCAGAGTGGTTTATTTTGCTGAGTTGCTGCTTTGCCTTTGTATCAAGAATTCCTGTAATTATTATTCTTTTCTAAAGTAAGAGAGTGCCTATCAAGAAATTAGGTATTGCTATAAGTATATCAGTAAATAAAATGATTAAAAACTTTGATCATTCCCATAATGCCAAATTCCAGAAGCCAAATTTCAAGGGTAGGAGTTAGATGTTTTTTTTTTTTTTTTTTTTTTTTTCCTTTCTTATATACAAAGGCAAAAAAAAACTCTGCATCAAATATATATTGAGCACAAAAGCAAAGTCAGGAGTAGAGCAAACTCCAAACAAAAGAATGGTGTAGAAGAAAACAGTTCTCAAATAACAATACTCTCTTCTTGAGACACATCTACAGTAACATAATTGCAAGCATTCACTAAGTGTAGCTGCTGAGTTCACAAAAAATAATCTGGAGTTTTGCGCGTAGTGTCGGGTTCGATCTGCCTAGGAGCCGGATCGAACTGAAGGAAGTTCTGCTCCATATGCTCCCCGATTTCGAGAATTGCAGCCATGTTTCCGCACCGGTAACAATAGTTAGGGGCACTAAAAACAGTCACCACATTTTTGTCCTACAAATGCAGGTGAGAACAGTAAATATGAGTATTTTTGAAATGGTGAGGTTGAGAGGTTGAAAATTTCAGATTTAAGACGAACCTGGCACCAATTGAAACCCTCCATCACAAGCTGATGTGCTCTTGAAATTAGAGTGAGGCCATTTGTGTGGTTGAACTGGGCAGCTATATCCTGTCCGAAGGTGTACCCAGCCCCACGTGGTGAAATTCCCCAACCGCAACGATCATCTGGATCGGACCATAAGAGATCGCACATTGGCCCTTCATGTGGGACCTGCCAGTCAAGAAAATAGATATGTACATAAATTATTTTGGTTGGGAAAAAAGAAAAACAATATGCATGCGAAATACTTCCTCCGGCTCAGAGATATTGAGCCCTTTCATATTGATATGTGAGGTATAAAATAATGAAAGAGGTCAATATCTCTGAGACAGAAGAAGTATAATGTAGCATCTCTAGGAATTGGAGCTAGGATGTCATATTGCAATAATAGAGAGGAATTTTGTTTGTACCTCCTGTATGCGGTCTAATGCTCGAATGTTGTCTAAGGTATCGAGTGATGGAGAGAGACCCCCATGCAAACAGAAGATCTACAAGAACACAGTGTTAGACATCAGATGTTAAAAAGGTGATATGTTTAGAGGAAAACAAATGTGATTCTATGCATCACGCAAACCTGACTCTCAATAAGTGCTGTCAAGGGCAAATAATCGAAAAGGTCAGTGAAAAACTTCCACACGTTGGCATTACCATACTTCCTCAAGCATTCATCATAGAACCCATACCTGGGGTGAAAATGTGTCTATCAGTAGTAATCTTGCATGCAGCCAAATCTACAGTCATCTAGCATTGAAGCATGAGTAAGCTCAAAGAGATGTTTTTCTTCGTAAAGGTCAAACTTATCAATACAAGTGAAGCAAGTAAAATAGCCAGATTTACTAGGCAACACCCTATCAGATTGCTCATTTGGCTCTAATAGGATGCTCATATGGAATTAAAACACGTCATATGGCTCTTTGTCCGGACTCATACTAGCCCCAGTTCGTTACAAACTACTACAAGCACTTTTCTCAATTTCAGTGCTGACAAAACAAAGTGTCCACTAGCTCCCAATAATCTAACGCTTCACATGCTTACCCACACACTTTCATTCAATATATATACATGCAAAGCCATCAGCATACAAAATATTTCATCTATATTGTACTTCATGAATTTGAAATTCAATTATATATCACAAATATTTTCCTCAACAAATTCTCTAGTGGAAAAAAAAATCCTGCACAAAATGGTCATAAAGTAGCCATTTCATTAAGTTAAAGACTGTAATAGATCAAATTGAACCATTAGCATCTAGGCATGCCTTTTGAGCCTTGTTCTTCTTTTTATTTCATAGCGTTCATGCCACAGTAGGTAAACCCTACTGCACGTAGTAAATCTAGAGGAAAGCCGAAGTATCAAACATATAAATCCGATGGTGCATGTACTCTCCCACTAGTACCCGACATTTCCAGACCTATTTTATTGCAAAGCATGCTTATATCATAAACCCTCTTCTTTCTTCTTTCTTCATCATCTCTCCGTTTTGTCCCCAGGTATCAGGTCAGCCGAAACATGCTGTCAACTGTATTTTTTTTCTCATATTGGCATTCTCTCCCATTATTCCTTAGTTTATTAACATTTTTCTTCTCTTGCTTCCATGAATTGCTTTAGGAGTTTCTTATTTGTTTCTTTTTTTATCTTTAGTGTGGGGAGTGGGGTACCACATCTCATATTTGTTGCTGATGATTACATTTGATATGAAATACTCTAATAATTCAGGAGTAATGGCTAAATTTCATTAATTTGTGAAATTTTATGTATTACCACAATTTCTTAAACCAATGTGAAAAGCAAATAGCATAGGGAGCGTTTAACGAAAATAGCTCAATTTCCCCCCTCAGATGTGCCAAGGCTCCAGAACACCTTTACAGCTTGAGCCTTTAACACAATTAAACCAAACAATAGAAGGCAGAGATCTTACACTTGAGTGATCTGTCGGCTTTCATGGTTTCCCCTCAGAATTGTGATTCTATCTCTATAACGAACTTTCAGAGCCACTAAAAGTGTGACCGTTTCCACCGAGTAGTATCCACGATCTGGCATTAAATGAATAATTTGTCAATGGAACTTGATGGTCCGTTATATAGAAAATTCACACAATGTTTGTACCGCGTAAAAGTTGCAATTAATAGGAGATAAACCTAACATGGCAGATCACAAAAGATAATCCAAATGCAAATAACAATTTTACTAAAAGTGCAACTTGCATGGGACAGAACATAATCCCAATTTTTCGCGATGAGTTAATGCCAGACCAGTCACACGTAAGATAGAGAGCGAGAGAACAAGAATCGCCCGATGGCGTCACGGTCACACATAAAGCTTATATTTTCTATACTGGAGAAAACGAAAGACAAAATTTTCTCAGTGATATTACATCTTCACTGACCATTAGTCTCATTCCAAGTATATCACATCTCTTCCGTCAGCATTCTAACATTAATTGTTACTAAGAAAACCGAACTACATAATTGGCTCCAATCAAAATCATCTGAAAATTTTGGAGCAATTGCAGCAAGCTTGAAGTGGCTTGGGCCGATTAGACGAAAGATGAACTTAAAACCATCATTTACCAGTAACTTTCTTTTTCAAGGAAATATCAAGCTCACCAGAAGCTTCATAATTTATCTCCAAACTCGAAGGGACACACCATAAATTGTAATTAATAAGATAAGAAATCAAACTAATTTTCATTTTACCATGGAATAAATTAAACATTCTGCAAACAACAAACTTCCTCGGGCATTCTTCTTTTCACTTTTCAAACTTAAACAGACCCTTCAAAACTTCGATAAGGTTACATCTAGAACAGATTAAACAGCTCCACAATCAAATTTCTCCAGTTCCCAAAATCATCAATATATCCTCCGTAACTACTAAAAACAACCCTGTTTTAAAGCAATTGGCGATTAATCCAAGGCAGAAACAATTACCTTTCACCAAACCTAACATTCAACTCATATGCATCCATATCAACACAGATCAGAAAACGTTTCTCTCATTAAAACTAAACTCACCAACATAGTCTCCCATGAAGAGGTAATTCGTATCCGGAGCATTGCCCCCAATCCGGAAAAGCTCGATCAGATCGTAGAACTGGCCGTGGATATCACCGCACACAGTAACGGGACATTTCACCGGCTGCACGTTCCATTCCTCCACCAAAATCGCCCGCGCCTGATCGCACAAAACCTTCACCTCCGCCTCCGACAGCGGCTTGCACTCCATCAATTGCTCTATCTGCCTATCCAAATCCCCATGCCCCGGCATTTTTATTTTTTTTCTGAAAAAAAGAAAAGAAAAATCCCGCACAATTTCAGCTGCTTGAATGCTCCGCACCTCTGATCTGCAATTTGAATCCGATATTCAAATCCGATTCACAAAAGGTAAGACTCGATGAGCCGCCGCGGATCACCTGAGATCTTGATTGGGATAATTTTTCAGCAAAATCGGAAAGTTTTCATGATTTTTCTATATCTGCTATCTATTTCCATTTTTCTGAGAATCTAAATTCCAGAAATGATTGGGAATATATGTTTTCTATACATTCATCTATTTTTTAATATTATTATTTTAAATATGTATATAAATATGTGTGTGTGTGTATTTGTTTTATCGTTGTTGGTCGAGTGGAGGTGTGGAAACAAAGGTGGAATGCATAATGAAACTCAAATGAACTCCAAATGAAATTAAATGCAGGTTTGTGAGTGAGTGGACGCTATTATTTTTTTATTTTTTATTTTTTAAAAAAATCTTATTACGAATTTCTTAAAAATACTTTGGCCTTCAATTAATGAAAATAAAATATTACTATATTTTAAATCGAAGAATGTGCAAGACAATGATTATAAAATATTGTTTTTGTAATTTCATTAATTTATCCATGATGGTGGTTGGTACAAAAGTGAAATGAACCTAAATATTATAGGGAAAAAAAGGCCTTAATAAAATATAAATGATGACGAGCTGATAAAAACAAAATCTGAAAACTGCATAAAATGACATGGCGTGAGAAATGCCAAACATAGTATTAATATTATGCTTTTTAGTAAATAAAAAATATATTATGCTTTTTAGGTGAAGGAATCAATTTTTTAATTTAGGTTTAACATGTTTTATTCGTATACGACGTCAAAATCAAATGCGGTTTGCTTCTTAAAAATAAGATAATCAACAAAATTACGATATTGAATTAGTCCTAATTATAGATATTTATGATTCAAAGTTGATGTGCGGCCTCGGTTTCAAAAGTGGTCGACTTCAAATCGGTATTTGTCCTTTACGAATTACGAGCGTAGGTGTTAAAGCCTTATTTGGTTGCTAAGAAAAATCGAAAAAAGTTCAAATAAAACTGAGAAAAAGTTTAAATAGTTAAAACTAAGATAAATAAAGTTATTTAGCATTTTTTTGTCTATTTGATACATCAAATAAATTATTTAGAGGGTCCGTAAAATAGGTCTTGTCCGTGATAAAATCACTGTTTTTTACTTTTATAAATTATCCGACATTTTTTCTTAGATAAAATTATATTAGCTGAACAGTATTTCATCAAGATAATTTTGTTATGGTTTTTATCTTATGCTGCATTTTCTCATCAAATCTACCAAACCAAGCACTAGAATAAAAATAAAAATAAAAATAAAAATAAAAATAAAAGAAATAGTCGAATGACTCGAATTCAGTCATTGCTTATTTTCTCATTTGGGCTGGTTTGGCCCATTTTACCAAAAACGAGCCGCCCAATTAAAATTTTCAAATTTATATTGCTTAAAATTGGGCTGCTTAAAATTGGGCTGGGCCTTTTTTCTTTTAGAACCAAAATAGGGCTGAGATTATGCCCATTACAAAACTCTTTATTTTTATTTTTGTGGAAGCAATTTATATCACTTGTATCATACATTTTGTTACTTTATTCCATTTACATCAATATTGTATCTCTTGTTAGTGATAATATAATATATATATATGTCGTATAATAATTAATGTCACAACTATTATCATATTATTTTGTCAAATACTATTACAAACTTTAGGGTTAATTATTAGGAAAAATAGAGCTCAATTGACGTCGATTAAAATTGAATTAATCATGTTATGACACATCAGAATGTGTGAGTAAGAGTTTAGAGAATCTGAAAATACTTTAATTTTGAAAGGACTAAAGTGTGATGACTAAAACAGTGCAAAAATTCACAAAAGAATCTGACGAAAAAGACTAACCCAACCAAGCTAACTTTAATTGGTGGATTCGCTTTATGTGGGTGTGTGTGTGTGTGTGTTTTTAATAAAAAAAACACTTGATGATTATTGTCATTAAATAAAATAATTTAAATTGATCACTAACCTTAAAGCAAAGAACTTCTTTTTGATAAAATTCTGATTCTTCTCTTAAATAAAAAAAATAATTAAAAAAAAAATGAGCCGTTATATCAACAATGAATGGCGGCTACCACATAATTATGCTAATCTTTCATAATTTGAAGTGTACTTTTTGTTAATATTATATTGTTTCATGCTTCACTTTAAATAATTATGCGAAATGATGATAGAATAAATGCTCACAATAATAATAATAATAATAATAATAATAATAATAATAACCTCATGTTGAAAAAAAAAATCTTTCCGGCCATAAAAAATAATATAATTAGATCAAGACTATAAAATTCGGGACAAAACATAAGTGGTTTCAACAAATTAAACTCAGCACATATAATTAAACTTCGTTCTGTAAATAAAACTCAAATATTTCTAATTGGACAATTAAAAAAAAAAAAACAATAATCTGAACAAGCTTGATTTTTGGAAGCAAATCTCCTTCATTTAAGCATGACCCGGTGGTCGGTGAGATTTTCCAGCACTTCTGTTACAAAGAAAATATGAAAAGTGTAATTAATTAAATTCTCTAATAAATATAGATATATATTGTCCCATAAAATATACTACTATAATAAAGCAAGGAAAAGTATAAATTAAAGGATTTTACATAAAGCCATAGTGTACTTAATATTGGAAAAGTGTTTAGTCTCACCTTTATAAAGGAGGGAGTAAAAAAGAAGCAGAAAAAGAAAGGCATGCAACATTAAAAGTTTGAATTTACCCTCAAAGGTGAGGAAAAATACAAATGTTTTAACGTGAGCTTTAATAAATTTAGATGTACTATAAAGTGATGATAATGTTAGTAGGCTTTTAAATTCTACCTGCTTTATTTTTCTAAATTAATTAATTAATTAAATGACCAACAAAAGCTATTTTGTCTATCATGCACCTTGAAAGTTGCAATTACTGGCATGCAAGCTCTACCTTTTCAGAGATAGTACGTAAGAACACAAAATTTGATTAAACAAAAAGTAATAATAACAATAATGATTAAAAGAAGAAGAAGAAGAAAAGAATAAGAAGAAGATAATGATGAGGATTGCTATTAAAAAACCCTTAATCTAAATACTAATATGGAAATTCCTCATCAATTTTAGATAATCAAGAAACTTGCATGCCATGTTCCTAATTTTTTTTTAATACACCAGATCAGATTCACAGATTTTTTTATTATTATTATTGTTTTTTTTACATCTTAACAAGAAATTTAAAGGCCTCGCTACGAAATACTTGAACCTGAAACCTTTAGCTTGAGGCATTAACCCTACTATCGTTAGGTCAACTAACAGCACACGGATTCTCATAATTTTTCCCTTAATTTTGAAATTTTGAACACACACACACATATATATATATATATATATATATATATATATATATATATATATATATGAGAAAGAGAGAGAGAGAGAGGAACCTGTTATGGATGGGATCAGGTCCATTAGGAACCCTTCTTTTGTTGGTACAGTTGATTTCTAACTTATGCTTCTTCCTCTTCAGAGCTTCAACAAAATCTTGCTTCACCTTTCCAGAAACTTCTAATTTCTTCATAACTACTCCCCCAAAACCCCTAATTCTTGGTTCTTGATGGTGATGATGAGCTTCCACCATCAAGAATCGAAGAAATCCCAGAAATATAGCTAATCTAACACACCCCTTCAACAACTTTCTACTACTGCTGCTCATCTTCTTCAGACCCCTACTATACTTTTTTTTTTTTTTTTGGTTCAAGAAAAAAGTTAGAAATTGGGACAAGAGTCCCAAGAAATTAATTGTTTATGGGCAGGTGTTTTTCTTTGGGTTTTGAAGTGCAATGCTGCATGGTTAGGGTGGTTCGTTTTTTTTATAGTTTGGAGGAATTCTGTTTACTTTATTGATTCTAGAGAGAGAATAAGATTTCCTAAATTTCTGGTGAAATATTCACATTATTTATAGTTAAGACAGACTGTGTATATATAGGCAGTGTATATATCCTTTTTTTTAATTATATCTAATGTAAAAATATTGCAAAAAGGATCCTCCTTAAAAAAAACAATGTAAAAAGGATTCGGTAAATAATTACTATTAAAAATATCAATATTAGTTAATTAATGCACAATCGTGATTTACAGTAGTTATGATGAAATATTGATCATATAATTAATAAAAAAAAGTAGTAATAGTATTATTCATCTTTTAGGATTTTCTTTTT
The DNA here is from genome assembly GCA_001642375.2 of Mentha longifolia. Lineage (NCBI taxonomy): Eukaryota > Viridiplantae > Streptophyta > Magnoliopsida > Lamiales > Lamiaceae > Mentha > Mentha longifolia. The sequence continues at coordinate 25,330,445 of CM038121.1, forward strand.
AAAAAAAACTTGGGTTTTGGCGGTTTGTTTGAAGTCCTCTTTTCTTTTTCCCCTTTTCAATTATAAAGGAATTGACTGAATAGGCAAATCAATTAATTATACATACCAATTTTCAATCTTCAAATAAATTAAAGATGAATTGTCTGATCAATTGATTATTAACAGCAAGATATGATTCTTCTCGAAAAAAAAAACAACAAGATTTGATTAACAACTTTACACAGTTTGTCTTGTCGCCATGCTCCACCTTTTTTAGATATACACATTTGAATCACGAACCGATCTGAACTGTTAATTTTCTCAAAATTAACAGTTATCGTGATAAAAGTATATAATTGTAACACATGATAAACATGACTTGTAAAATACATAATTTTATACCGTAATAATCAATTAAGCATGGTTTCAAAAAAAATATTTTTATATATTAAAAAAATATGAATATACATATAAATAAGAAGGTTCTCAGGGTAAGAATTTATATTTGAAACAAGAATTTCGTAGTTGGAAGATGATGGTTGGTCGCCTGAAATTAATGGACGTCAGAATATATTGGAAAGTGAAAAAAATTAATCTGGATCCTTTGCTGCAAGTGCAGACAAAAATATATTTTAACGTAAATTAAAATTGTAAAAAAAAAAAATGTAGCCACAGACCATATATCAGTACATTAGCATTATTAGATTTAGTATTTTCAATTTTTGTCTAATTGATAGTTAAAAAGAAAAAGAATTAGTATAAATAAAGCATTTGATTATATTTCTTACTAAGATTATATTATTGTAGTTCTTATATTTGCTGCATTATATATCATTTTAAAAGTAACTACGTGATGGTTTTTTTACTTTAGTATAAAGTAAAAAAAAATATAAATTACACCTATGATTCTAATTCTTTAGTGGATTGGATCATCTTCTACTTTAATTTGGGAATATTTATATCATTTTGTCTGAATTTTATGTATAGGAAATCAATTAATACTTAAAACAGATCCAAGTGTTGGAGAATCAACACAATGTACTTAATTTATAACTGTAATTAATGGCTTCATACACAAGTTTAATCAAGCTGTAAAAAGTTAATAATCTGGCCTCGTAACAATTTTTTTATTTTTTTATAAATATACATCAACTATTTTATGTGCATATATTCTTTGTCTTTATATATAGTATACTCACTTCGTCCCGTTTATATTGACACATTTTTTCTAAGCATATATTTTAAGGAGAAAATGATTATGGACGAGAATTAATGATTAATAATATTTTTTGATAAAAATAATTTTATAACTATGATTGGTGGGTGTTGGGCCGTATATGATTAGTTCATTTTTTTTAATTATGGTCTGATTAGAGCTTAGTTATTGAGCCAATATTTTGTCAAATGGAATGTGCTAAGATGAGTGATACAAACTAAAAATAAAATTATGTCAAGATGAACGGGAACTAGGGGAGTATAATTCATGTCAAATCTAAAAGATAAAAAAAATCATATATAGTTTTTGTTTAAAAAATATAATAATATTCAAATTATGCTTGGTTCTAAACTAGACTCAAAAGTAGATACATGTTAGCAAATCATTAATTAAATCTAGAAGAATGTGATAATTGGATGAAATTTGAATCCTATTGAATGAATGAAAATGAAAGAATCAAAACATAAAATCTTGTCTTCTTTAGAGATTCGTACAACTTTGTGCATTGTCCCCCTCTCCGAATTTCTATGATTTTGTGTTACTAAAGCAAGAATAATTCGGACAAATATTTAATAATGGTGAAGAATCTCAGATTCTTACAAAGTAAAAAAGTGCAAAAAAAAATAGCATAGATTTATTAAGATGTGGTTTGCTTAACTTTCTAGCACAAGCTTCTGTCCTCGCGAATTTAATCATGGATATGTTCAATTACATGACTTCTTAAAAGAATATAATTAAGCCTACCATAAGCTATCTCACACATTTTTCTTTATGTATTTCTTTTGGGAAAAATCTCACGAATAACTATCTTTCGACCACAAGGCATAACTCAGTTGGCTGCTAACAATTTCAATGAAGGAAAAAAATTCACTTGGCATGTTTTATGATTTTATATGTCTCGTATATTCAACTTATAGGCCAAGTGAAATCGGACAACGAAGCACAACTCAATTGGTAAAACGTTTTCCCTTCAACCATAAGGCCTTTAGATCTTTCATTATTTTCCAAATTAACAATAATATTTGATCTATAGATTGTCCAAATAATCCTCAACCAAAGACACAATTAGATGATGAATGAGAGAGAGGGAGACTACAAGGTAAAAAAAACAAAATGAGTGATCCTCATATAAACTAATATAGTCCTCTTTCTTTGGAGGAGACAATCATGGAGCCAAGAATTTAGCATAGAATAGCCATAGCCCTCAAAACAATCATGAGTCCTAATTCTTGACTAGAAAAAAAACATATATTCCTCATCTCAAACTCCCACCTATCTTTTGGCAAAAAAGATACAAAATTCCCATCATCTCCCATGCACCCTTCATCCATGGATGAAAACACCTCCCCTCGAAGAATCCGATGGCCCGACCGGTACAACCGGGTGAGCACGTTGGAGGTCGAAGACCAAGCCCATTCGACCACAGCCGAATCCGAGCTTCGCCATCTGTGCCGTGATCTTCACGTTCAGATGGAATCTGCATGCAATGTGATAGACTGGGATCGCATATTCATGACAGCCCTAGCCACAATCTCATTAGTACTAGTTGTTTTCGCCTTCTTCCCTTACCTTCAGACACAGATTGTGACAGATCAGCAATTGCAGCATCTCTTTGTCCTAAAATCCTTAACAATCTCAGAGTTTCAGGCCAAGCCTGACAAGGTGACTGGGAAATGTGATGTGATGTTCAACATTAGCAACCTTGGGGAGAGGAGCATCTACCACGAGACCTCCGTCATGTCGATTTTCTTGGATCACGAGCTCCTCTGGGTGTCAAGGACGGGCGATTTCTTCCTCGACATTGGGGATCATTTCTTGTTTAATGTTAGTATAAACACGAGTACGGTCTCGGTGCCGGCCTCGTTCATCCCCACGGCCCTGATGGAGAGCCGGTCGTTTCATAAGCCTCTCCGGTTCAAGCTCAAGTACGATGGGATGGTGCGGGAGGGGCTCGCTGCGTGGTACGAGGAACGGACGCATGTTTACGTTGTCTGTGGCTGGGTTGAGATGCGTTTTGTTAATGATACTACTCTTAAAGGAGGCCCTGCAAATTGCACTTTAGATGATTAGAATTCTCTCTCTGTGTGTGTGTGTGTGTGTGTTTTGTTGCTAAATGCAAGAGATATGTATATGCTTGTATATATGTAACGATAGAGCTTTACTTTTTATTCAACGAAGCAATCGAATTCGTCACACCCCAGTTTAACATAGCAATGACAGAGACAATACAGCAATAATAAGAATTTAGGCATTTTACAATATCATTGATTCTATGAATCTTCTTCTTTCTTGGGGTAATCGACATAAATGGCGAGGTCTTCCATGGATCGTTATACGATACAGTCTTCAATGGCTTCGCGCTGAAACACGTCTATAGCTGATAGGGATACTGAGATTAATTATATTCAGATTCAAGAAATAAGTATACTGTTGCAGTTGCTGAGGAAGAAGAAGAAGCACGGCCTTTTTTCCGATGCTCTTATTGGCCGATTATGGAAGTTTTCACGATGATCGTTCGAAACCTCCACCGATCTGCATGTGTAGCCATTCTGGTGAAGAACCTCTGACATATTCTCTAGTGCTTTGAGAATTATATGCCATGCCAGAACTATCAAATGTTTGCTGAGAGAACTGTCAAATGAAATAAGAGGAAAATAAGCTGTCATTTTCATAATTCACATTTCGGTATTCAGTCCCTCAATAAAAGAAAAGCATTTCTATATTCGATCACGGTAGGGGTCCGTCCAAACTTATTTATAAGGAAGAATGGTGATATGAAATAAAGTATGATATGCCCAGAAGTTGATGAAACTTTGAATTAGCTGTTAGTTTGTTCAGAAAACCAGTTTCGGACCTTTCGAAAACTCACTATGATCAGCTTCCGCAAAGATGACAATCAAGGCAGAAATATCGTTTACACAAACGTTAAGAACAAGCTACTCATACTTGTGTAGAAGCTATAAGTCACATGGCAAATGGTGATTGTGTTTGAAGCACTTACATCTTTTGAAGGGTATCCATCAATGCCCACTCTTGCATTGACTGCTTCAAGCTTCATTGACAGAAACTGTGGGACACGTCAAGATTGATTAGAGCGTATTTCAAGCCGGTGAGTCAAGGTATACGTACAGCACCAAAAGATCAGCAGACCCCTCCCCCCCAACCTACCCATCCACCAACCACACGAGAGAGAGAGAGATTTTACCTCAACCTGACGTTGTAATGATTGGATATAGTTGATAATCTCATCAAGCACTAGAGCTTTGCCTATAACCTGAAACAAAAAAAGGTGTCATTTAAGTATCAAATTTAAGGAGTATTTGACCAGAAAACAGAAAGGGAAAAAAGAGAGAGGAGAAAATACAACAAACTGAGCGCTTTAACAGGGGCTCTTATCAGCAGAAATCAACAAATATTCACATAGCAATCAGAATTAGAGATCGAATAGATGATTCAGTAAAAAAACTAAGGTATATACATAAGGAGGTTAGGCAAGAAATGACTAAGGCATAAAGAAGGTTATTAGTGAGACATGATAAATATGATGGAAGAAATAGTAGATCGTTGAGCTTCATTTTGCATAACCAAGGCCTTCGAATATGAATTATTGCTAATCAAAGAATCCAACGTATAAGGAAATACAATCATAAGAATTATGCATAAGTATTTGTATTTGGCATATGAAAAACTTTATAGTACAAGCTCCAAGAATGATCAGAAGCCTCAACGTCTTTTCATAGATGAGTTTCCAATTGAACTGGGAAGCCTAAATCATCATAAATCTCTTTGCTGATATATATATAGTTCAATTTATGAACAAGAAAAAGAAGAGATACTCGTGTTTCCTCACAAAGGTTTCATGTAAGCACAATTGCACAAATTTCTCTATGAGAGAATGGAGTCCAAATGTCGAGATGCTTACTTTATTACAACCAGGAACCAAATCTTGAAGAATTCTCATCCTCTCACTAATCTTCTCCCTCCTAGCCTGCAAACATGAGGATAATCACTTAATTACCATCCATTATCTACTAATTCCTCAAGAATTTTTCATTCATAGATAACAAGAAAAAAAAGGCATCTTGCCATTACCCTTTCAGCTAAACTGTGGCTGTCAGTAGCTTGACCTCTTCTCGCTCTTACATGGATGTAATCTTGCTTTGATAGTTCAGCTGGTTTTGCAGCTGATTCTGCTGCCTTAGTCGAGTTCCCTTCCCCTTCTGTTTTATTTTCACGATTATTGTCGGATCCAACCGCCTTCATCCTCTTAGTATCACCATCACTCTGCTTCATGTCAACAATAATATACCAAATTATGACTTCAAGTCTTCAACTACATTCAATTAACACCTCCCTTCCATATTTTCACATCATTAATCTCTAAAAATCAAATCAAGCATAAAATTGCACAACCTACGCCTAATATATCAATTTTCAAAAACAATTCCTCATAAATTGAATCATATAAGGCTAATTACAGTACAACAAACTCAAAATCGCACGGCATAACACAATCAACTGTTCAAGCTGGCAAACAGCGCCTATCGTCTGTACAGTAAACTTTCATAAAAGCACAATATCAAATACTATTCCAGAAAACATACTGGCAAATATGCCTACGCAGAAATAAATTCGATTCACTGAAACGAAAATTAAGGCGAATTTGTCAGTTCAAAAAAAATAAAATTACCATAATATTGCTGTTATTAATGTTATTATTGTTGCTGTTGCCATAGCTGTTGCTAGTTGAAGCTCCTCCTTTGACACACTCATCATCGTCGCGGCGCTTCCTCGAATTGTGATTGGGCGGACTATTATGATTCGATCTCTGGTCCATCACCATCGGATCCAAACCCAATCCGTACGACGCCGCAGCGGCATTCATCTGAAACCCCGGCCAAATCTCAGCGAAGTTATAAACTCCGCCGTCGTTCATCATGGCCGCCCCCTGCGGATCCATTTCTCCGCCGCCGCTGAACCGAATTCCGCCGATCACGGCGAGCGAAGGAGCACGAAAATGCGTAGGTGCAGGAAAAGCGTGTGTGTATAGGTTGGAGGGAGACAAATGGAGTGGATCTTCTTCTCTTCTTTCCTTCAAAGAGTGCAGGTTGTTGGGCGAGTACAGTACCTCAGTGGCGTACAATGGCTACTACCAGAAGTGGTTCTCCAATCTAGAGAGAGAGAGAGAGAGAAGAGACCTTGGTAGTTGAAAAGAAGTGACTTTGAGTGAGCTTTTCTCGGAGCCTCCAGCGCTTCATGTCTTTAAGGCTTGCGTGCTATTTTACTCTACGGCTGGCTCACTTACGCCCCCTAACTAAATTATTTGGGACACACTTGGGTCAGCCGGAGTCACCGTGCGGCCGAGCTAAAATAATGACACTTTTATTCATATAGATTGACACTTTTCTATATAAAGATTGACACTTTTAAAAATTGTCATTTTATTCGTAAAATAATTATGTTAAAGATTGACACTTTTATTCATATAGATTGACACTTTTCTGTATAAAGATTGCCACTTTGAGCCCTGGCCGCACGGTGCCTCCGGCTGACACAAGTTTTTATCAAATTATTTACACTTTGAAAAAAAATCTTTTTTCTTTCGCTCTAATAAAAGAAATTATTTTTCTGCATCAATTAATTCGGTTTTTTTAGTCTTTTTATATTACTACCCACATCCCATTATATTAAAACCCTTTACTTTTTGATTTTTCGGTACATTTTCCACCGAAACCTAATACGAGTTTTAAAATATAATTTTTACGTATTCATTTTTTCACGGGATACTATGACACTCATAGTATTCCGTGAAAAAATGAATACGTAAAAATTATATTTTAAAACTCATACTAGATTTCAATGAAAAAGCGTGTAGAAAAATCAAAAAACAAATGGCTCTAATATAATGAGATGGAGCGGTACATTTTAAAATTAAAACTCGTCTAAATTAATTATTTAGTTTTAATTAATGTAGCAGACTGACACGTGTCGTCTATGATCTATCTAGCTAGGTAGCTTCTTTTACAATATTGTCGGAAATTTATGTAAATTGAATAGTACTTTTATTTTTTCAACTCCGAAAAAATAAAGGAAAAATATTAGTACTTATATTACGTAATTTTTTTATTTTTTATTTTTATTTTTGTTGTAGTGAATATGTGATCGAACTTGGAATTGAAGGGGTTCGTGTTGATTGACTATTGTAAAAATCTAATTGACTGATTAAGAATAGTAAAAAATTAATTGATTGATCTGCGAAAAATGTGCTTTTTCTTGATTATTATTATTGGGATTATGATTAAGGGTCTATTTGTGGAAAGGTTAGTGATAATGATGGTTTTGGGTTAGGGAATTAGCCTTTTAAGGATAATCTTGAAAATCTGGAATGACAATGACTATCCCATCATTAATTGGCCCACTTATTATAGATTGTTTGTTTGATTTTATACCTAACTAACCACCATTATTATTATTATTATTATTATTATTATTATTATGAAATGACATTGTACGAGATACTGTGTGCAGGGGCAGAGTTAGGATTCTAAATTAAACGGTCAAGATTCAATTCATATATTAAAAATATAAAATACTACTATTTTTTCCGTCTCTCTTATAATGAGCCCGATTGATATCATAACAGACTCAATTTTATTAAACTGGGCTTATTATAAGCATGACGAAAGGAATATATCTTAAAAATAGTAGTCTATGTGTTGCATATTGCTTTAAAAGGATAATTGAAAAGAAAAATGATGAGCACCTAAATTGTAAAGACTTGAACAAAGAGTCTGATTACATTTTAAAAAATATGTGATAATTTTTTAAAGGAAAACTATGATTTATGATTTAATTATACTAATAAGTAGTGCAGTTTCCTATGTTTTTCTTTAATTAGTTCTTGCACCATTGAAGGTGTCACAGCAATTACCTTAGATTTTTAATGATAATCGCAAATGCCAAGACTAGTCCAGATTCAGTTCTCCATTATTTTAGCAAATTCATTAAATGCACTTTAGGAAATAGTACAATATTTTATTTAGTTTAGTACTATAATCAAGCAAATGATCAATTTGCAAAGAATGAGTATGTTTTCATTAGGTCCCACTTCTCTATTTCACATGCTTTAGTAGAGAAGAAAAATAAAATTGAACGAGAATATTATTTTATGTGCATTTTCCGATTACTAAAGAGTTCTCTTTTGGCATTTTTCAGAGAATTTGAAATTATATAAGAAAAATTGAAATATTTAAATTAAATTTAGAATATATCATTAATCAACTTTCGGTACTTAACATAGTGTTTGATCATAATTGTTTATTTCTTCTTTATTTCACTTTCTTCGTTTGTCACTATTTGATTGCAACAACAAGTTAGATTTGTGTTTAAATCAATATCGAGTATTTTTACTGGATAAACTGCAATTCTCTATATTTATTTATTTTCGAACATAAATTGTCTATATTAATACTCCCCTAAATTTCGAGTATAAATTTCGAGTATAGTTATCGAAATGAATTAATAGTGCTTGCCATTGTAAGTATATTTACTTTCTTCTGGCTTAATTACTTCTCGATTTATTTCACATAACGTAATTATTTAAGTGATGAGCAATTTTTTTTTTTGTTTTTTTTTAAGGGAAGATGAGCAATTTGTTAATCCCAATTTGTTTATTTCATTACCAGCAAGTACACTTAAAACTCGAGTTTAATTAGAACTTTTAGGAATCTTCTAATTAATTGATTATCAATATTCAATCATGGACGTAATCACAATATAGCTACCTCGTGTACCTCAAATAATAATAAAAATCAAGAATAAAATGCACCAATTAAACAAAAGCAATTTTTTTTTCTTCTAGATGTTTACTCATATATAATTTCATATCTACTTATTTAGCATGTTTGTATTTGGTACGTACCGTACGAGAACTTTTCATTTAGATTCCATTTCTATAATAAATACTCTTAAAATAACTCTCTATCCAACTCCAAAATAAAAATAAAAAATCATGCTTGTCCTTGTGCTTTATTAATTGTTACAATCGGAATTATATGTAGTATAATATTCCAATATTTTTTTCAAAATAAATAGCATGAAACCAAGTTTTAACAACCGTCTTACATATATAAATAACTATTGCAAAATATAGTTTATTAGGGGGAAATTAAACATATTCGAAAAGACTTTAGTAAATGCAATCAGATGCTATGCTTATACTAAACCAATAAATTAAGCCTACAGTTTTAGAAATAGCTAGCTAGTGGTACAAAGTCATTAAATAAAGTTGATATATGGTACAGAAATTAGCAAACAGATTTTGGTTAATCAAAGGTAGCTTTTCCAAAGAGAGGGGATTGAAGCTGCCCAATGCCAAACTTGGCCTACAAATTGTCTAATTTAGTTAGACATTCATCATCAATATAAAGGACTCTGCCTACTTTCTTCTAATATTTTTATCGTACTTATCCAAACACTCTTCTAATTAATCATAATCAATCATTAATTCCACCACTTATATATAAAAATTCATTTATTTGAAGTTAAGGGACAACCAGCAAATCGTGCGGTTGATTTTTATGTAATTTGTCGATTCAAAGTTTCTCGTATAGTTTTTGAAGTAATAAAATAAAGAATAATGAGAAAATAAATTATAATTCGAATAAAACGTAAGTGTTGCTCACCAGAAGTGCACATGCACGCATGGTTAGTATCATGATATGAATGAATGCTTAGGTAAGAAATAAGAATGAATCTGATTCATATATTTTCACTAAATGAGTGGTCAAGATTAATTCTCACATTGGATAATGAACGATATGCATTAATTTGATGCACTGCCATTTTTATGCAGTGCAGTCTGCATGCATTACTTTGATGCAACAACATTTTGATGCACAGTGGATACTCTAATTTAATGCACCCGTCAATATGAACCGTAGATCTTACAAAAATTAACCATTCAAATTTGTTCCTGTTTCTTACATTATATATATGTGTGTGTATTGTTGTTTTCCTAAAATATTGCAATCAAGCAAGAGACGTAAGCAAGGCAAGTTACTAATTTGAAGTATAAAGTTGCCACATATTTCAACACGTTGAAATATGTTGGGTGTGTGGTGAAAAAAAATAAAAATAATAAGCATAAGAAAAGTGTGTAAATCGTGCTCTTTACCCCTACTTTTGTTGTTACGAGTGAAGATCAATCCATGTGAAGGCGTATTGCTTAAAATGGTAATTCTGTTGACGTTACAACATAACTACTTTTTTTTACATTTTACTAAGTCTATTTGGAATCTCTCAATAATAATAATAATAATAATAATAGTAATGGAACTCCATTTGGAATCTCCCTCCCTCTCTCTCTCTCTCACTTTTTTTTTTTTTGGAAAGCATCTGGAATCTTATTGAAAAACACAAAATGGTACTGCCATACAAAATTTTACGAATAAACAATTGGAATATTGTTTGTATGATAACGAGGAATCAAGATTATCATAAACATCCAATTTGGAATTCCATATATTAATATCACATGTTCAATATTGGTGTGACAGTCCCCTGTCTATAATTTTTCATTTAGAATTAGTATTGACTTTTTTAGTATAATAAAATAATTTCTTAGGGTTTAATTTTTATGATATATATTAATTTATATCAGCTTCTTTATTTAATACGAAGAATACCATTGTTACGTCATCTCTGAACATTTTAAGTATACCCATAGCGGGCATTGGAGCATTCCTCGTACTAATATATACTCCCTTCGTTCAGTTGATAACATCATATTTCTTTCGAGCTTGAAATTATGAAAAATGTATAAAATGTGAAAAAGTGATATAATCTACATTTTTTTAAAAGTTATTTTAAAAAAAGAAGAAGAAACAAATCACTATCTATAAAAAATCCTTATTGAAAAAACATGACACTATGACATACTACTAATTTGAGGGAAAAAAATTATGAAGTGTTATTTTATTGATTCTTATTTTTAAAATGTAACTATGATTGTATTTGAAATATTTTGAAATTAATACGGAAAATTTTATAATGCTATATAATATATGGAAGAGATTAACTCTTCCATGTATATTCTGATTTAGTAAACTTTACTCTTCATAAAAATATGTATAGTATACTTTAAATTGGTTATTAGTATAGACCGTTGATATTAATTAAAACTTAAAAGAGCCCTAGTTGCATAACACAATTATTAAATCCTCATCAACCACATTTTGTATAATAGACCTAACTTTTATATGAAAGCAACAACTATTAATTAATGAAATGCATTAAACAACAAAATATATATAGCATAAGAGAGTGAAATGATTTCTTACTCATACACAAAATATTCAAAATTATAAATAAGAAGAGTAGCATTTACATGTATTTTTGCATTCTCCATGAATATATATATATATATATATATATATATATATATATATAAATATTCATTTATGGGAAAAGTAATGACGTGTAAACAAATTTAAAACCACATTTATTTTACTGGTACTCGTAAATGACCTGTAAAAAGGTACTGTGCTATTAAATTCTATTAAAAGTGAGAAACTCATGATGGTGAAAATTCTATTTTAAGCAGTAATGTACATTTACTTTCGTTCTTTTCTTTCTTTTTTTGAAGGAAAATTATATTACGAGCAAAGTATAGTTATATACATATTTAATTGGCTAATTGACAATCACATCACTGTACTTCTAAAGATTTTTTTGTACTAGTATCGATTAGCATTAAAAAAAAAAAATCAAATAATTAACTTTGAAAATATACATATATTACATATTGCAAAGACTATTATGAACTTTGAAAGAAACATATAGTATATCTTAAAAAAAATCAAATAATTAACTTTAACATTCGTATTGGAGTATTAATTTACCCAAATATACAAAAATTCCATCACCCTTAGAAATAAAGTAATCGGTCAAATGTCTAGAACTAATTCGTATAGATAAATTTATATCATTGACTTAATCAGTAAAGCAATAACCAATTAGCAAGCCCTACAATTAGAACCTAAGTCTACTAAATAATAATAATAATTAGTTATTGAAAAATTGACTACGGTAGGCGCACTTAATTGCACGATTATTGGTCATTAACTGTCCCATAAAACAGTTAACAAAGAATTGACTACACATGATTAATTATTATATTATGTTTCCAAGAGTTCGTAATTTTAATTTTAAATTTCTTATACCAATTTTGGTCTTGTCATATATATTGTGAATGTTGAGACCTTATTCATGCCTCTGATTGAATACGAGGATTTTGTTTTTATTTTAATTTTTATTGTATTATATATATGCACTACGCTTCAATTAAATAATTTACGTACTAAAAATAATTACGTACGATGTACAACATACATGTGATCATTTTTACAAAATTCTCTGCTATATCCTCTACAATTGGTAGCATACTAGGTTTCTATTTTCTTATAATTCACCTTCTATCACAACACCATAAATGTTATGTTCCTACAATTATATAAAAATAATAATAATAATAAAATTCTACTAGGTTCAACTCTCCTAAATTTCGAGTTTGAGATTTCGAAACTACATTTTTTATTTTCAACAATTCCGTTTGGTGATAAGAGCTTTCGCACTACAACCTCATAAAAATGTCATAATTTAATATTTTTTAAATATAATTAGCTAAAATTTAAAAGCCTCGCTACAAGGACTCGAACCTAAAACCTTTGGCCTCGAACATCAACCCCTACCACTAGACCAATACATGCACACAATATGTATCAAAATGTGGTTAAGCCAACCTCTGCTTCTTGGCTCCGCCCATGTCTATAATAATATAAAAATATTAGATTATGATTTTGTTTTTTGTTTTTTGTTCTCATAATGATTTCTTGATTTAAAAAAATAGCATAAAACTAAAACTATCAAAATATGCACATTTTCCAATCCCACATGCCCTAAAAATTAAGAAAAAAAACTTAAAAATTAAAGTTGGGTTGATTAGAGATGGGTTGCCAACTGCAAATAGGGGGATAGATCAAAGATGTTGAGATGAAATGAAATTTAAGGACCCCAAAATTCAGACAGCTACAGCTAAGTATGAGTAGTATCCACCTTCAAATTTGTATTCATTACTTAGTAAATGGACCCTTTTTGAGGCCCTAATTATTGAAAAGATTGATGAAAATATGTGAATAAATTTTGTGTGGTTTTTGTTCCATGGAAAATTTTGAAAAATTAAATTAATAATATTCTTGTAGAGATAAGGTATACGGAAATTGTCCTCCTTGGACCCCTACCATAGCTGGGAACTAATCATAAGCATTTTTAATTTTTTTTTAAAAAAAGTCCATATTTTTCAATATATGTGAGTGAGCAATAAATGACAATAATAGTATGTTGGTTCGAGAGATTGAGCCGGTGCCTAATATATATATATTTTTAGCTATTTTGATCTGTATATTTTAAATTTGGTCATTTATTTTAACTATTGATAAGCGTTTCAATTAGATATGAGTTTGATATAATTTTTTTTTAAAAAGAATTGATATGAATTTTATATTATTTTCCTTTAGTGTTGTTGCAGGTTTTTTTTTTTAAAAGGGTCTTTAGATTTTATCCTTGGAAAATATAATATCTTCATAAATTATGGATTATATATATGAGACATTATAAAGAAGAAAATTAATTTCAAGTTTCCCCAAAGTAAATACTCCTATAAAAATATGGATTCCATTTGAGAAGTTCATTTAGGAGCTCCATAAGAAATAGGCCCATATTTAAGTTTGCCCAAAAGATTTGTCTACTTGGGCCTATTTTGAAAGTTGGTACCTATGAAATCTAAGGAAAGGGCAGTTGTATTCAAAGCCATATTTTTCAATTCATAACCCTCATCTTATCTAAAATAAAAAGATTTTTTTTAATAAAAAAATTCCATTTTAATCTTACACATTTTTAGAAAATTAATTAAAGAAACACTTTTGTCCATTATACATGTATATGTAGCTCGAGCATACCTATTTATATACAAATCAATGATTAAATATCGTCATGTGTTATTTATAACTTGTATATATGACCTAAACTCTATATGTATATAATTAATAACCCATATCAATACTTATTAGTGACGCTTTACTGTCCAATGGAGACACATTTAACATGCTAACTGCTACGTAGTATATGACAATATCACGCTAATAATTTGTTCAATTAAAATTTAATATTTTTTAGTATGATTTAGTATAAAAATATATACTATATATATTAATTTTATTTAAATATATCATTGTTACGTCAACGGCGAACATATTAAATGTGCCCATAATACTATAATAGACATCAGAGCATTTTCTAATATTAAATAAAACTCATTATGGACGAGATTGATGGAGTATATGATTACACGTTGTATTTCAAAATAGATATATATACAAATATATCGTACAAATCTATATATGATAATATTTTATCGTAACAATAATTGATTAATTTAATTTCTTCCCCAGTAAATATTGTCGATTACCATTAATACTTACGAACACATTTATTAGTTCGATTAAAAAAAGAAAAAAAGAAAAAGAAATAGCTCGGATTTAAAAAAAGTTCAGATAAAAAACAGTGAGGTGTACAAAATGTGAGATTTTGTTCTGACAGCTGACCTTTATGACAGCAACGTTAAGAACCCAGGTCGGTCGCACGTACGAATCCAAGAACTCGATTCACCGCACACGCTTGGCCCATTAGAGTCCCGACACGTGTCCCCAAACTTTGCAATCAAAGTCTCAACTGCCGTCGCCGTTTCGATATTACCTATCTATATTTTTTTTCCTTTGTTTTTTTTTTCCCCTTTCATTCCATGTTTAAAGAATTATGGAATCGCTTCCGCATTAATTACATTTGACTGGTGATGTTTCCCACAGACTTTTCTTCTCCCTCTCAAACTCAAATTCGTTTATTTTTTTTTAATTTTTTACCATAATTATTTATACGAGTGTGAGTTTTGTGGATCTCTATGGATATGGAAGTGACTAATGGCGAAGAATTTACTTATTATTATTGAGAGGAGAAAGAAGAGGAGTGTGATTGATCTTGATTGGGTCCTCTTCGCGATTTCTCTCTCTAGAATGAGCTTTCTCTCTCTAGATTTCTGATCTTGTGCTGAAGTGAAGTACAGTGGAAGATGGACCATATCTGAGTTTGGTCTCTGCCTCTCTCTATCTCTCTAGTTTAGTTTAGGTTTCTCTTTCTCTCTCTAGTTTTGGAGATAGAGAGAGATGGGGACATGTGTGTCTCGGCCGGAGAACTGCGTGGGAGGAAAATTTGGAGGGTCGAGGAAGAAGAGGAGTAGAAAGAGGAGAAAAGCTTTGAAGAGAAGACTCCATTCTCATCTCTCAAATCGATCTTTGGATAGAGTTGAAAAATTCCCATCCAATCCTAATATTCAAGGTTCACTTCATCATACTTTTATTTTGATTATGTGTTTCTTGATTTAGTATCTTAGCTCAATGTGAATGTTTTTTGTTTTTGATTTTTCAATCTGTAGTTAGTGATGACTTGAACTTGAATTTGAACTGTTAATGGTGAATGTAGGTAAAGAAAATGGCCAAATTTAGTGCTTTGATTAGTTATTTACATTGTCGATTATCAAACTAGGGTTAGTACTTAGTACATTGTAGCCTTCTTGATTAAGTTTGGAGCTTTTGATCAGTCGAAATGCCGATAAATATGGATGTTTCATTTATGGTTTCTGGGAATTAGTTCAATGCTGATGAGATATTATGAGTAGATGAGGTTTTCCAGCTGATCTGTTTTTAGTTCGAGACGATGATCGAGTTCTTTAGTCTTTTCGGTGTAAGATTTTCGAGAATCGACTCTGTGATTTTCGATTTTGGTACTAATAGGAGGCGTGGATGAGGCGTGGTTCGATTCTGCTGCAGTTCTAGAATCTGACTGGAGTGATGAAGACTTCCAGAGCCTTCCTGATGGTATGATGGAAGCTATTATGTTTTTCTTCGAGCTGCATTTGATTCGTTTCGTACTTTCGTTGCTTTTATTCTCAAATCAAGTAGTGATTTATTTGTATAGACGTTCTCTCCGTTAGTGGCTTTGATGGCGCTTCGAGAAGTAGCAGTGTAGAAGCTGTATACCTTGATCAAATACCGGAGTCTTCTAGGGAAAATGCCGATAAAGAAGACAATTTATTGGATAACTGTGGAATTCTTCCAAACAACTGCTTGCCTTGTCTAGCTTCGACTGTTTCTCCTGTCGAAAGGAGAAGATCCCTCAGCTCTAGCCCTCCGAGTTCACGGAAAAAAACTGCGTTGAAGCTCCCGCTCAAATGGAAGGAAGAGCACAGCACACCGTCTTTAAGTGAGTTCATACTCTTTTTTTTTTTTTTTTTTTCTTCTCAATTTGATATGGGATTCATGAAATAGTGAGATTTAAAGTATTTCTTGTCTTGATTATGTTGCAGTTTCTTCAAAGGCGTTTCTGCAACGACCTATAGGTGGTTCACAGGTTCCCTTCTGCCCCTCTTGGAAGAAAATACCCGACACTTGGTCGGAAATCGAACCCGGGACTTTCAAGATTAGGGGAGCTAATTACTTTAGGTAACGAACTTGTGCTCGTCTTCTATGAAATTTGTCTCTGGTTATGGTTTTGTTCGATCTTGGTCTTTATATTGCGCATTTACTGTGCAGGGATAAAAGAAAAGAGTTTGCTCACAATTGTGCTGCATATAATCCTTTTGGTCTTGATGTATTTTTATCTCAGAGGAAAATCAATCACGTCGCTCGACTTGTGGAACTTCCTACTGTTCATTCTTCGGGGAAACTTCCTCCGATTCTCGTTGTAAATGTTCAGGTACGAATGTGAAATCAAAGGAATTGATGATATGCATTTGCCGTCACGAAACGAATTGCTAATGGCTCGTTTCGCTGTTTTATCAGATACCACTTTACCCTGCAGCAATTTTTCAAGCTGAAACAGATGGCGAAGGGATAAGCTATGTTCTGTATTTCCAGCTTTCCGAAAACTTTTCCAACGAACTTTCACCGCATTTTCAAGAAAATATTAGGGTGAGTGAATCGATGAATCTTATGTTAATGTTAACGATGGTTGTTTGCTATGCTTCTTTATGAACTCAAGAACATAGTTCGTTGATCTTCGCCTCTATTACCATGCACCTAAACTTCTGTTTCAATTCCAGAGACTAATTGATGACGAAGTAGAAAAAGTTAAAGGCTTCCCCGTGGATTCCATTGCGCCTTTCAGAGAGCGACTAAAGATATTGGGTCGAATAGCAAACATGGAGGATTTACCTCTAAGTGCTGCAGAGAGAAAACTTATGCATGCATACAATGAGAAACCGGTTCTTTCTCGTCCTCAACATGACTTTTACTTGGTAAATTTGATCTCAGTCGATCTTTTGTCCTACTTCGGAACCCAACTTTGTTTTATGCATTTCAATCACTTGCTGCAGGGTGAAAACTATTTTGAGATAGATTTGGACATGCATAGATTCGGCTACATTTCTCGAAAGGGATTCGAGACATTTTTCAACAGGCTAAAGCTGTGCGTGATGGATTTTGGATTAACAATCCAGGTAAATGTTAAATGTATATCCACTCTTATTACAGAACAAATTTTATTTAGTTCTTCTACACATGTTAATAATACATTCTTCCTACAATTTTCGACAGGGTAACAAAGCTGAAGAGTTGCCAGAACAGATCTTGTGCTGTATACGGTTAAACGAAATCGACTCTGCGAACTACCAACAGCTTGAGCAAACCCTTGAATAGATACAGAACTTGTAAAGTGTAAACATCATAGATTATTGCAAATAAATTCATTTTTCAGAAGCTTTCTTCCATTATTTTTTCTGCAAATCTCAGTTCATAATCCATCATAAATTAAAATACATAGTATAGAAGCCGATTGAGTTACCTGAGCCATCGATCTTTAGCTGATGCTATTGACTTCCATGAGAATGGACAGATGATACTGATCTTGCTGAAACAGATGCAGTCGGACTGTTTATATCGCGTTCAGTAGTGTCGAAATTTGCTTGTCCTAACATCATTTTTATGGCGATTTGAGCTACATCTGCAAACCATTCGTCTTCCGGCAGTACGCTGCCAAGTCAAAAAAAGTTTAGTCACAGAGAAAGTCGGACGAGAAAAAGGTTCAAATTCGAGGAAGCTGTTTACCTATACGGATCGATATTGTTTGCTTGAACTGCTTCAATAGCTCTAGCTATAACATTCTTCATCACTTGATGCAGATTCCTCGATAAGTAGCGTCCTTGAGACGCGAAAAGAATTACAAACTCCATATCCAAATAGAACTGCACAACAACACAGATTTTCCTTCTTAGGCTTCTGAAGTTTCTTTCCTTTTTTGTAGATTTAATGAGATGAAGATGAAACCTGTTGAAGCCCCAAAGGGCCTAATGGTCTTTGCGCTCCTTCGATCTCGTCCCAAAAGTTTTGATCCTCAGAAAACCATAGAATCACAGTCTCTGTGAGTCTCATCAACAGAATAGTAGCAAATCTTTCTCTCCCCACAAACACATCAGATGCAATGCTGCCTAGCCTTGTAAGCTTAGCAAACAGTTCCTGAATAATGTTCATACAAAATGTTAGGAAAAGTGAAAACTCCAAATTTACTTTTAACTGCACTGATTCATCACCTGGTATATAGGAGAAGGAAACCATTCAGGTTCTTCTTTGCTTTCATCCATGGCTATATACATCTCAGCGCTCAGACGAACTCCTCCATCTTCCGTGACTATGAGCTCGAGAGCATGCTGGCGGCAGAAGCTATCCCTTAATTGTTCAACCGAGCGCTGAAGCCTCTTCTTCATCTCTCTCTGCTCGTATTTCCTGTCGGAATTCCTCTGCTGGTCTTCGCCTTTCATGGTGGAACATAACTTAATCGTTGCACGAGGAAGAAGCTCGTCTGCTAGCAACACTGCGTTAGCCAGCAAAGCAACCTGTTGAGTTTCAGTCTCTGCAACTCCAACTATTCTTCTTCCACTCCCCTCAAAATTCTCGGTTTCTGCAGAACCAGGCAGCGCGTTTACCAGTAAGCTAACGTACGCGTTGAATGATTGAAGAACGCCTTCCAGAGCTTGCTCCGATAAATACATGATATCGAGAGAGCCAATATCTTCACAAAGCTCCTGAATCATAGTATGGAATCTGTGCGCACTATTAGAAAGCTTCTGATGAGAGGACATGCTAACTGAAGAACTTCCCCACGAACGCCCCGCAATCGGGGAATGAGTAGAGAGACCAATCTTCAGAAGCAGCTAATGCAGCTGTACAAAGATCAATCTTTTTCAAAGTGGTAGTGAGAGCTTGCTCCAAAAATGGCCTAAAGAAGTTCAAAACAGTAGGCCAAAGAGCCAATCCTCGATCTTCTAGGAGCAAGGAATGCCCTAAGCATATATGAATGCACTCAGCAACAATCCTCAAGCACCCCGAAGCTGCTGGAGTCGCCACCACGTTTCTTTTGATAAGCTGAGCAAAAGCCAGTGTTTGATTCACAGCCCAAGTTACAAGCTCGGACGTAAAAGCTGGCTCATCGTCAAATATAGTTAATGAATCGTTCGATGCCTGAGCAATAGTCGAGAAAACCAAGTGTGCAAGTGCTGTAGTGTATGCAGGTCCATAAGTAGTGCTAGAAGGCTGAAGAGACTGCACATTCCTCTGCAACTTCTGCTGGTGAGACTTGAGGAGCAGAGTATGTGCTCGAGGCCCGTCTCCGATTCGTTTCATTGCTTGAACTGAAGCACGAAGCTCGAGTCCATTCGTGGAAGCTTGGCACGTAGCATCAGCAAGTTGATCCGCTAGCTTTTGCCTGTTCAACATAATGGAGTTCTGTAGTGATAATATCGCTTTCGAAGTCATTGATTGAGTTTCTTTAGCTTCCTCGGCTAGAACCTCGCCTTCGTCTAGTAGTGCTAATGCTTCCTCAACTCGTCTCTCGGCTAGTAAGACTTCAATCTTCTCCATAAACTGTGAAAGCCATTGATCATACTTTGCAGGCTCCGTGTCTTCGAATTCGACGTCTGCAGCATCTCTCGCGTGATCAGTTCCGTCCGGTAAGGACTCGATTCGAACTCCGTCAGCTATGGTGTGGATGATGTTTGCTCGTGAAGATAAGAGGTTTTTTAAGGAAACCAGCTCCCCTTCTAGATCAGAAATTTCTCTCGAGGTCCTGCATAAAATATTCAAACAAATGAGTTTTTCCCCTTTTAGGTATAATCTGATCAATAACTGCAGAAGTTGCAGAAACTAGAATTCTAAAGAGAGAGAGAGAGAGATGAGTCGCCTTATAAAAGAAGCATAATTGGCATAAACACTTTTCCGCATTTCTTCAGCGAAGCCTTCTTCAATCTCTCAAGGTGCGAGCACAATTGCCTAATTTCCTGCCCCCAAATGCGTAATTCCAGTTAGAATCCTTCATTGAAAAACCAAAAATTCATCTCAAATCAGGAATAACATAAACAGAACACGAATCAAATTCGAATTTCCCCGAATTAAGACGAAATGAAATCGGAAAAAGAGTGACCTTCTCGCTCATGCCGCCGCAGTTGCTGTGGAAGTAGGCCTGAGGATCGAAATTGTTGGATTTGAAGGTTTTGAGGCGGTCGCCCAGCCCCACCTCCGCGTCGAAATCTATGGATCCTTGCATCGAGAACGATCCTTTGTCCATCGTCGATCTCTTTTCTATTTCTGCATATCGGAATCGCCTCTATCAGCGATCAAATTCGCGTCCAGAATTAATGTGCTGCAAAATGCGAGAGGAAGGTGATCGAATTCAGCATTTCTCTAATTTTATTTAGGATCCCTTTTAATTTATTCATTGGGTGGCTCTATTTATAATTTTGCAATTTTTAACAGTTTAATTTGTTCTTCAAGTTAGCTAGATCAGATGAGAGAGGGAATTAGTCTTTACTGAATATTGATGGACGTCGAAGTTTCTTGAGTTAATGAAATATCATAAATCGTGGTCATATTCATATATCCTATAGTTTAAATCCCTCTTTATATATTAAAATAGTGCCTTAAATTCCTAGAATCAAAGTACAGTAATGAGAAATTTGTTCTCTATGAAATTTGGTGTGAAAACAATGACTACGATTTTAAAAATCGGATCTTCTAATGCCTACACATGTAACATCGTCTATTGCATTCGCATTCGTGGATGAAGGACACGTGACATAATCAATGATTGATGATTTAATATTTATATAAAAAAAATATATACCCTAACCTTTGAAATTTCTAAACCCCTAGGATTTGTCATGTATTCTCTATCCATCAATACAATAGACGATATTACATGGGGGTAGGCAATAGAGGATCCCATGACACGATTTTTAATACGAAGTTTTTGTATGTGTGTGTGTGTGTGGGATATAAACTCGCATAAATGAGTTAATATCACTTTTTAATTTTGTTTTCGAAACAAGACTTGACCTACTTTCAGGTCTCGTTTGATAGTTACAAAAAGCTGAAGAAAGACCAGTTAAATATAGTTATTTGGCCTTTTTTATGTTTGATATCTCAAATACATTATGTCGAGGTCTTATGAAATATGTTTGGTTCATGATAAAATTATTGTATTTCTTTGATAATTATATGACCTTTTCCCTCGGATGAAATTATATTAGTTGAACAATACCTCATCAAAAATATATTTTAATTTAATTTAATTTTATTTTAATTTTGAATTTAAATTTGTTGCTCTCTCTCTCTCAAGACTTTCCAGTCACCAGCCCCCGGTCCAGACATTTTAAGGGTCTTAGGCCAAAAAATAAATAAAGGCCATTTAATTAAAAAAGTTAAATTATAAAGAGATAATAATGACAAAATATATCACCAATTTAATATTAAGAGACCACATTTAGTATAACTAGCAGAGATTACGTGCATTGCACGTAAATATATTTTTTTTATTAATTTTGAAAAATATGTTAAAAATAATATATATTTTTCTTACATTTAATTATATCATACTTATTATTAATTATTGTGAGTTTTATGATATTGCCCCCTTTTCATCATTAGTTACTGTATTAATTTGGGGGCCTTACCGATTAAATTTCTATTGTTACCACCAAAAAAAAAAAAAAAAAAAAAAAAAAAAAAATCTATTTAAAAAAATGTAATATATGGCATGATACATTTTATTGGGCCCCATTACGGGTTGGGCCCTAAGGCGGCCCAGGACCGGCCCACGACGTCAGTAGTAAGTTTTGAATTGGAACTTTCGCTCTCTCTCTCTATCTATAAATAGTAGCCCTTAGAAACAAGTGGGGAAGTGGGGATTGAAGATTCAAGGCAGTGCGGAGTGAATTCATCGATCGATCATTCGCTCAAGAAAGAAGAAGATGGAAGACAATGTTGTAAGTAGATATTACTTGCACAGTTGTAAATAAATGATTGATGCATTTAAGTTTAAGAATTACGTAGAAAAATCTCCGATGATCATCTTCTTGCATTAATTCTTCTTGATTCTGCTCGATTGTTCATGAAGTGTTCTTGAGGGTTCTGTTTGTTCATGATGATGATGTAATTCCGATTAATTTGCGATTTGAATTAAAAATCAAATACAGTAAGTAGTGTACGATTAGGAATCTTGATGGTGATGATGTTATTTGCGAGATGAATTGTGATTAAATTATTTTCAATTTCTTTTCAGTCGGTCTGCAATTCGCTCAACAGCTCAACTGGAGAGAGATATGGAGGTATTGGAAGATGTTCTTGGAACATTGGAAAGACGGCAAAAAGATGGAGAAGATCTACAATGATAACCTAGAGGCTCAAGAACGAGAGCGGAAGGACAAAGAAAGGCTGCTAGAGCTTCAACAGAGGAAGCATGAAGACAACGCTGCCGCTGCCGCTCCTTTGCCGACCGCGACTCCATCCGCTCCGCGTCCGAGGGAGATATACTTCTACGATCGGGAGGTGCCGCCACTTGGGTTCCCAAGATCTGGCGCGCGCCGGGATTCTATCCCCAGTAGAGTAGCCGCCGCCCCGGCCTTTGCAGGATACTCCGGCCTTTTCCCGACGAGTCGTCGCGGAAAAGGCCGATGATAGTAGTAATACATAATTGATTGCTCCGGTGCCGTCACGCGCCGATGATAGTAGTATTTTAGGCCGAAGATATATTGCTCCGGCGCCGTGAGATTACTCCGGCGCCGATGATACCCCGATTGCTCCGGCTTCGCCGATGATATTATTAATAATTACATATGTTCTTTTTACTTTACTTTAATTAGTACATAAGCATATAGTATTTCGAGTTTCAAATTAGTAATTGATCTTATAATTGTTGAAAGAAATTAAAATAGTGGGTTTTAATTTTGATTTTGATGATCGATCATCTATTCTAGCCGGACTAAAAAGTGTTTAATCAGAAGCAATTCAAGCATTATACTTCTTGCGTCCCCCAAATTTCATGCTCATTTTTTTTATTCGGCCATGATATGATTGGCTACAAATATATTTTTTTAATCTATAATAATTTATATATATATATGCCAAACATTTTTTAGGTTAATACAAAAGTTCATATAGTGGTACAATTTATGTATATTGAACAAATTAACTATATTATTTATTTGATGACTATTATATATATTAAGAATTTGTTACTATTTTATTGAGAGAACAAATACTACTATGTAATTAATGATATATAAGTTGATGTTTAGAAAAATAAAAATAATAATAAATAAGATTAAAATGTAAATTTACATATTTTTTCTTAGTACGTGTAATTTAATTTAATGATAGCAACACTTAAAGAAAAATGAAATAATACCCTTAAAAAAAAAATGAAGTAATGAGTAAGTTGCTTGTAGTGAAAATTAGAACGCAAACCCATTGGATTCCATGTTTGTCTTATTTATATGTACTTTTTTTTTTTATGTCTTTTCTATCTCACATTCCTTAGTTAATGTTAGAGCTGTCAAATAAGCCGGGTCGGGTCAGCCCAGCCTAGCTCAACGGGCCACATACGCTAAAAAGAGTCGGGTTGGGCCGGCCCAAAAATAGTCGGGCTCATAAAACTCTAGCCCAACCTGACCCCATATGGACTACCGGGCCGTCGGGCCAACCCGGCCCATAATTCTTTTTATTTTATTTTTATTTTAAAAAAAATTACAATACAAATTTTAAAATTTATATCTTTATTATCATGTTGGTCAATTTAATTGTTAACAGATTTTTGAAAGCAAGAGTAAAAAAATGTTATATTATAATTTTATAAATTAAAATATAAAATAATTAACCTCAAGAATTAAATTGATTACCTAAAAAGCTATATATCAAAATAATATATTATATATATAACTAAAAAAATACTACATAAATATATCGGACCAAATAAGCCCATAGGCTTCGGACTTTTTTTAGCCCATGGCCCACAAAGCCCAATGACCCATTGGGCCGGCTATTTAGGCCCGGAAAATTTTGGCCCTCTATTTCTAGAGTCCAGCCCTACCTAAATCTAGGGTGGGCCGGGTTGGCCCGTCGGGTCGGGCCACTTTTGACAGCTCTAATTAATATACAATAAATTGAAAAATACGAGCAAAACGTATATTCCATTTCCGGTTGATTAGAAACACTATTAAGTAACTACTATAAGTAAACTTGTAGTACTATAAAAGAACAACACAATTTAGTTGTAAGGATTCTAACAAAAGTCGTCGGAATTTTTTTTATAGACAAGCTAATTAATAGCTAATCGATAGATTTAAGCGGGCCTTCTTTGAAGAAGTGCCCTATTATTGGGCCGAATGTGATACTTCTTAATCCACAGAAGAGCCCGTATTTCTCTGTCTTCTTCTTCTTCTTCTTCTTTTTTTCTTCTTCTTCTAGTTGTGTGTTTTTATTTAAACTATACAAAATCATGCGTACAGCTATACAAAATTATGTTTATGGTACATAATTGTGCTTATTAAGTATAATTTTGTATAGTTGTAAGCATGGTTTTGTATAGCTGTAAGCATAATTCGCACTTCTCACACTAGGATTTATTTGCATGTGAATTCTTCTCTATATACACATATATATTAATTAAGCATGCAATCACCTTCGAAACCTCTTTTTTATGATATTTTGTCCACAATTTTTTATTCGGGTTGGTTACAAATTTTCCCTCTAAATTAACATGATTGTAACACAATTAAACATATAATTAATCAGGATTTAGATCCTCTATTACCTAACGGTGTGACATCTTGCATCATTATATGATTATCACGTGTCTACAATATTTTCAAAATGACTCATTTTTCGTTATGATTTTTTAAAAATTATTGTTGATTTTAAAATACTTTGTACACGTGGCAATCATCTAACGGTATAATAAAGAATGTCACACTATTAGAAAATAGATGATCCGAATCCAATTAATCAATACTTTAAAAATAAAATGAAATAAAATAAGAGCATATCTCAGAGCGGCACACTCCAAAATAATCCAATTACAGTATACATTACCTGTCCTTATTACCCAAATTTAGGAGTTACTTCCAATTAGGGATGTCAATTTAGCCCGAAACCCGCGGGTCGACCCGAGTAACCCGATAAAAAATAGGGTTAGGGTCGATTTTTTCCAACCCGTATAATTTTCGGGCTATCCGGGCTGACCCTGTCGGGTCGCCGGGTTGCTCGGGCTGGCCCGGCGGGTTCCCGGGTCAGCCCGTCGGGCTGCACCTAATAATTAATAATATAATATATATTAATATATATCAATATATATTTATATAAAATTAAAGGAAAAGCTACAGCCCTTGCTTAACCTAACTCACACCCGCCGATTCCAATCAAAATATTCACAACTCCACTACCAATCCATCCACCAGTCACCACCCATCGACCTTTGACGGACGGCACGAAATTTCCGACCACCGGCAGTTTCAATTATTGCCTTGTCTCGTCGTCTTCGACCTCGATTATACTCTTTGCCTTTCTACTGGTACTTTTTCTTGCTTTCATCTTCCTATTTACTAATTTTTTTTCGCAATCTATTGATTGAAAATTCCTATGTTGGGTTTGCTACTCTTTAGCCGGTTTAGTAATTTCAAGAACTCCTAAAGTTTGATAATTTTTATTTTTTTTTAAATGTATAAAATAATCCTTAAGCTCCAAGAGAGAATCTGGAAAAAAAATCGTAAGTCTCTAAAATAGTTAAGTCTGCATTTTTTCCATTTGCCAAGCGCCATTTTTTTTTCATTTAATTGATGATGGGGATGAAATTTCTTGTCAATATGCAGCGTAGCGTGGTTAAGTCCTTTTTATGTGATTCATTATTTAGGTGAAAAGGGTGGTAGATGATGGTATTCTGATTTCAGTTTTTGTCTATTTAATGAGTAATTCTTATTTTAGATTGTCTTTATAAATTTTCAGATTGTCATACGGTGGAAGATTGACTCCAATTATTATCAAAGAAAATGTGGATGAATAAAAAGTGTAGCCCGACGGGCCAACCCGGGCCCCGGAGTTTTAGGGTTAGGGTTGAGATTTTCTAGCCCGAAAAAAAATTGACCCGATTGAGCCCGGACCGAATAACCCGTAGCCCGACAGGGCTGACCCGAACCCGCCCGGGTTGACCCGATTGACATCCCTACTTCCAATAATCACCAAATAATTGGTGCTGACGTGGACATAATTAATTAATTGGAAAAATTGATTTTCGGCGCAGGGAATGGTGACGTTAAGTTGACCCTCATCGCGTGGATCCCACAGCTGCACCCCCGTCCATGCAGCAAGGTACAACCCGGCCAATGCGCCGCCGCCACCAAGTCGCAGCTCGGCGTCCTCGCGGTGACCCTCGGCTTCCTCTCTGTCGGCTCCGGCAGTATCCGCCCCTGCAGCATCCCGTTCGGCGTGGACCAGTTCGACGCCTCCACGGCGGAGGGGAGGAAGGGGATATCAACAGCTTCTTCAACTGGTACTACATGTCCTTCACCGTCGTCCTCATCATCGCCCTAACCTTGGTGGTTTACATCCAAGATTCCGTTAGCTGGGCGGTGGGCTTCGGGATTCCGACGGCGCTCATGGTCGTCGCCATCGTGCTCTACTTTGTCGGGATGAAGTACTACGTCAACGTGCTGCCGGAGGGCAGCGTTTTCACCAGCATCGTGCAGGTGGTGGTCGCCGCCTACAGGAAAAGGAAGCTCCGCCTCCCCAACGGCGACGCTGTCGCCGACGTCTACTTTGATCCGCCGTTGAAGGGGACGGCAGTCGTGACGAAGCTCTCGTTGACCAATAGATTCAGGTCAACAATCGTTTAATTAGGGCATAGTTTATCACTAGCGCATTTTTTTTTTAAATAATTAATATGAAATTTAAAGACCGCCATCAAGACCATAGGTTTCAAGAATTATTTTTGATACACTTTCTGTCCCATTTTTCTTAAAATGTTTCTTGAATATATCTTGAACATATGTGAGTGTAATATAATAACAGTGTGTCAGGAAATATGGAACAGAGAGAGAAACATTTATAATTTTTATTCAAAATTTTGTTCAGACTGTTCAATATAGCTGTATTGATAACCGAGGGAGAAGTAGGGGACGATGGGTCCAACTCCAACCCGTGGAGGCTATGTAGCGTCCAAAAGGTGGAAGAAACCAAATGCTTGTTCAAAACCATCCCAATTTGGGCTTCGGGAATCATATGTTTCACCGCAATCGCACAACAAGGCACATTCAACTTGTCTCAAGCCTTGAAAATGGACCATCACCTCGGCCTGAAGTTCTAGATCCCGCCTGGCAGGGACGGAGCCAGGAATTTTACTTTGGAGGGGTAATTTTTTTAATATCTAAGGGGTCGTTAGGTATCCATATATTGGTATATCAAATTTCAAATAGAGGTATGAGTATCAAATATCAGGTATGAGTATGAGAAGGAAACGAGACATTTCTAGGAAATTTTCAAGTTGGAATTTGGGCTTTTGATGTGGGGTGGAAAAGAGAAATGAGTGAGACCTGTGTAAATATTGATATATGAGAGATGTTAAAAATGAAGATATGAGTATATCAAAGATATCACTTTCATACCCATTAACTGATATACCAAACATATGCTATGAGTATGGTCCATTATTGATACACATAGCTGATATACGTATACCTGTATACGGATACCAAACGATCCCCAGTTATTAAAAGTGATAAAATATAGTAATATTAATGCATCGATAAAAAATTCAAATAAAACTGATAAATTTTCGATAATAAGAACAAATGATTTTGATTAAGTTATTTCGATTTTCTACACCCGCACGTCTAATCCTAATTGGTAAGGATTTTGATTAAGTTATTATGTTTAGTGAATGGGCTGATATTATAGGCCCAATAAAATTGGACTTAAAATAAATTAGTGTATATTATTATAGGTTAACTAGAACATATATAGGAAATATATATATACATACTTGTATGTATAGATATAAAATGCATATACTACCTCCATCTCATATAGTTAGTCCAGTTTGCTTTATTGATTTTTTCGGCACGCGTTTCCACCGAAACCTAGTACGAGTTTTAAAACATAATTTTGAAGTATTTTTTCTTTTACGGGATACTATGACACTTCAAAATTATGTTTTAAAACCCGTACTAGGTTTCGGTGGAAAAGCGTGCCGAAAAAATCAATAAAGCAAATTGAACTAACTATATGGGATGGAGGTAGTATATAGGTTTTTTTTTTAATTTGGGGGGGGGGGGACCGCCAACACCTGTCCCCTCCTCCCCCTCCCCCCCCCCCCCCCAGCCCCGTCCCTGCCGCCTGGGTCCCTCACGGTCATCTCGATGATCATGATCGCGATATGGCTACGACCGGGTCATCATGTTGTCCATCAGGAAGGTGACGAAGCTCGAGGGTGGCATAACCCTACTCCAGAGGATGAGGATTGGGCTCATTTTCTCCATCCTCTCGATGGTTGTGGTGGGTCTGGTTGAGCGGATGAGACGTGCTTATGCATTGTCCCAGGTGGATGGGTTCGCTCCCATGACCGTCCTCTGGCTAGCCCCACAATTGATGTTGATGGGGTTCGCCGAGGCATTCAATATCATCGGCCAGATCGAGTTTTATAATAAGGAATTAGGGCACACTTGGGTCAGTTCGGCTGTAAGATGAGTGACTTCAAAAGATTAGCACTTTTATTCGTGTAGATTAACACTTTTCTGCATAAAGATTGACACTTTTATTCGTTAAATAATTATGTTAAAGATTGACACTTTTATTCGTATAGATTAACACTTTTCTGTATAAAGATTGACACTTTGAGCCAGCCATACTATGAGCCCGGCCTCACCTAAGTTTTTGCTTAAAGAGTTTCCCGAGAACATGAGCAGTCTGGCCAACTCGTTGTTCCCGTGCACGATGGCCGGGGCCAATTACCTAAGCGCGGCTGGTGAACATCGAGCACGAGACGACGGTACAAAAGATCACCTAGATTGGTTTACCAAGGACATCAATGCACGTGCTCTTTTCGATTTGTTTTATTTGTTTATTCGAATTTTGAATTTTAATTTTAATTTTAATTTTAATTTTAATTTTAATTTTGATTTTGATTTTGATTTTTATTTTGATTTCGATAATTTTTCGGCCAAATCGATCGAAAAAATAACATCACACCCCGAGCAATTGAATTACGCAATTTAAATAAAAAATTCAAATTCAAATTTAAAATTACATGAATTAAATGAAAAAAACAAAGAGAAAAAAATAATAAGATTTTTTTTTAATGAAATTCAAATTACAAAATAAAATAAAAAAACAAAACAGAAAAAGAAACAAGAAAAAGGTGCGAGAAAAGGAACAAGAAAAAAGAGAGGAAAAAATAAAGAGGATGGGCTCGGTGCAGGGTGCGGAAGAGCGAGAGAGCCTGGGCTCCCCAACGCGGCACCGGGATCGCTCACAGCGGTGAGGGGAGAGAGCCCAGCGTGTTGGGGCTGCTCTAAGAGACGTAGATAACATGATTTGCTTTTTGGAAGAAAAAAAAAAAGTAATCCCTAATGAAATTTAAAATAAAACAAGATAAAAATTAACAGTTCTGCATATTGGTGAATCGGTAAAAATCGTGAATTATAATATATAAAATAATACTAATTGAGAATATTTTTTATTCACAAAAATATGTGATATACTTCTTTCGTCCACGATTTAGTGACATTGGTACTTTTTTTTTATCAGTTAGTGACACTATTACTATTTTGGGAAGTTCACGATTTACCGACTCTTTTCATTTTAGGACATATGTCCCTCTATCATTTTAACACTTTATCACTCTACTTTTTAACAGTTTAACACTTTAGTACAACTAAAATATTAGATGGGCCCACAAAAATCTCCCTTCAACACTTTAACACTTTCATTAATTTTATTAATTGACATATGACCTCAATAATTGTTTCTACATAGCAACCCTCTATAAATATTGATTTCTAAGGTTTTCATTTAAGTACAATAGATATCCTCTTTAATTAAGGGCGCGACTTAGACCGAAATAAACTCAACAACATAATTATATTTACAAAATTCCAAAATGAATAACTTGAAATAGTTTTAATATATAAGTATATTCGGGTTGTGACAATAGTGTTCTATTTTTTCTAAAAGTAAATAATATATTAAAATATTAAACACTAGTATACTACATTTTATCTCTAATTAAAAATCTCCTAAAAATGTTCAATATTATGTTCCTCGATATGTGTGGATCTACGTTGTCCCGCCGTTGCGCCGACACCTCTCTATATAAGGAAAGGGCTTCCTTCATAACTTTAGGTTGAGAGAGTAGTTGAACTCTCTTCTTCATGGAAGGGTGAGTATAAAGATAATCTTCAAATAATGGCCAACCATCATTCTCCAAAAGCTTACCATCATTCTCCAAAAACTCCACAATTACACGAGGATCATAGCCTGCAAGAGCCACTAAAATAAGCCCTATGTAATCTGCTTCCATCTCTCGTCTGCACCCAAGGGGGAAAATAAATAAATAATTAAGGAAATATTAATTCAGAAGAACATTCCTAATTTGGCTGATAAAAGAAAAAAAACACTACTAAATAATTAAAGCAACAACTACAAGACCAAAACTAGGGCACACTAACTTTTAATTTACTAATAAATGTCTATTAGTATGATTTATTATATTATAGCCTGTTCTATTTTTATAAAAAAAAAAATATTTGAAACAAGATTGGAACATTGAAATTGGGACAGAGGATCTCATTCGCTACAAGAGAAGATCACTTAGCTAATCAATAATTATTAGTAGACGAAGCAAAACACACACACAAACACAAACACAAACACACACACACACACACATATATACATAGGTAGTAGATCATATGAAAACTAATTATTACCTCCGAGAATCAGGAAGCGTTATTAAGAATTTTGATATTGCGTGTATAAGACTAAGATTAGCCATATAGTAAAGAAATAACTTTAAGTTTTTCGGACACCGGAGTCTAGAGACTTTGTCTGCAGCAGAGTGCCTAGCAAATAGCATGATCAACCCATTAATATAGCAAACAAAATTGATTTTCAAAACAAAAATTATAGTAATTAATAAAATAAAATAAATAAACCGTGCATGCAATAAATTTATGTATAGAAGAGACATCAAATAAAAAGAATACCCATTATGTCCGCAAGAAGTGACATTTTGTTTAACCATGAATTTTAATAAAAGATTGATGGATGTTGTCGTGAGTAGAGAATTGAGACTCACTTTGTTTGTGGATAGTGAGTGTTTTAATAATAATTATAAAAAAAAAAGTAAGTGAGATTCGTCTACTAAAATAGAAAGATGCACAATTTTTGTAGACATCACCACAGAACGTGCACATATAATACCTTTGAGCAAGCCTTGCCAAGAATTTTGACATGGCGGGTATAAGATGAAGAGTAATTCTCCAACAAAGAAACAAATTCAAGATTATCAGCCCCGGGAGTCTAGAGAAATGCTCTGCAAGGTGTCTAGCAATAGCATGGCCAACCTATTAATTGAGCAAACACAATTAATCTTCAAAACAAAATTGAAAAACACATGATAGCAATAGTATGCCGTAAATTCTTATGTGAAAAATAGAAATAAATCTAAACCATTAATTTTAATATGATCTACAATTGATATTGATATAAACATGATCACAACACGATAAGCATGAAATTCTTTATACATTGTTTGATGTTTTAACTGTTAAGCATACTAAGATCAATGGTCCAGATATTAATCGAACTAACTCTCTCTCTCTCTCTCTCTCTCTATATATATATATATATATATATATATATATACTAATTAAATCATTGATTTTAGTATGATAACAATTTGTTTGATACTTAAGTATTGACATACTACCTCTATCCCATTATATTAGTTCCCATTTGAGTTTTGACTTTTCGGCACGCTTTTCCACCGAAACCTAGTATGAGTTTTAAAATATAATTTTGAAGTATTTTTTCTTTTAGTATCCCGTAAAAGAAAAAATACTTTAAAATTATATTTAAAAACCCGTACTAGGTTTCGGTGGAAAAACGTGCCGAAAAGTCAAAAGTCAAATGGGGACTAATATAACGGGATAGAGGTAGTACTTATTATGTATTACAATAATGTTTCAATAGTCCAAATCCTTTCATATTTATCAACATATTTCATTTTTATAAAGAAAAGTTTATACGGTAGATCACTTTACTATCTAAGGTCCACATAAACACGGTGTTTTAAGAGCCGGATTGAACCGGGGTCCGGACATGATTCCGGTTCGGCGGTTTTGGCCGATTTTGGCTGCGGTTCAATAAAAAAAAAAACAGAACCGAAACTGAATGATTGATATAATTATACATAATATGCATCATAGTTATAATCGAAGTACGTACCTCGTGTCCAATGGTGGCTGCAAGTTCAGCATCCGATTCACGATAATCAAGACAGTTGGTGGACAAAACAAACTTCCCACCGGGATAAGTTCGGGCATAATAATGATTAGGATCATCAACAACAACAAACTCCCATTCAAACTGCGGAATTTGATGATAATCCCTTTTTCCCAATTTCTTGAATTTTTTTATAATCAAGCTTTCCTCCTCCTTCCTCAATCCCTTTTGAGCAGCCTCAACTATCTCTTGTCCTATCCTTTGAGCCCTAATACTCAAGGGGTGAAGAGGGGGCAGTATTTTCCCTTCGTATTCTAACTTGATAATCTCCAGAGAATTAGAAACCCCAAATTCTTTCTCTAGAGAAGTAGAAAAAAGCACAAAATGGGATCTCTTTGTATAGGGCACTCTTTCCAAATTCCAATAGTATGCACTAATTACAACCCCAAAACCTAACAAACCGGTCCAAAATTTGAATCCCTTGGGTTTGAAGTGCTCGAGCACTTTGTTATTTGTATCCACACTGTGGAAGAACCTCTTTGATCCATCAAGAAAAGGGCTCTTGTAGCGTTGTCTGTTCTTGAGCGCATTCTGCGACACGAAGCTCCTCAAAAGCGGTTGACAATACCCAGAAACTCTTGAATTGGTAGAAGATGATTTGTGAGAGAAAGTGATTGTGGAAACAGATTTTTGAAGGGGGATTTTGGGCGCAGCAGTGGTCTTCAGATTGTGGCAATGAAACGCATCAACCATGAATCTTGACGATCTTTTGTACCATGCCATGATTCAATCGTTAGATCTGACTCTGAAAATCGGATAAAAATTATACATAGACGTTTATGGAATGAATAATAATGAACACAATCTAATACTAGGCAAATATATGTAGGAAAAGAAAAGCCAGAGAAAGGAGAATTTGGGTTCCGAAATCAACTAGGAAAAGGAATTATGTATGTAATTAAAAGGCATAATATCTTAAGTCCAAATCTAAAATAAAAAAGAAAAAAAAAAATTGTAGTCCAAATCTTGAAAGCCTTAAGCAACTAAACTTTTGATCCACGGCTTAAGACAGATTTCAATTCGATTTGATATTTTGACTAATTAATATTGCCTTTTCTTTTAATAAATCAATATACGGCGAAGTAAATTTTTCAATAAGAAACAGAACAAAACCATAAAAATATACTACCTCAATACACTAGGGATCTATAGCACTTGTTTTATTCTTTTACTAACAAAAATTGTATACTATGAAAAATCAAAAGAACAAAAAAGAAATCCGCAATGGACCATCTTTCAAAGACCATAATTAGAGGCTTATATATTCAAAGTTTTCTAAGTTGATAACCTGCATTTTATTAATTCTAATTTACAGCCCTAAAAAATAAACCTAACAAGTAAATGAAAAAATAAATAAATAACGTGTACTGGTCTAAAAAAAAAAGATATGGAGCATCTCAAAAGTCGTTCTGATTTCTACTCGCTGCTCTAACAAACATGATGACATATACCAAATGAAAACATATCAGAGCTTCATATTAATTCCCTTTAATTCTAATCATTCAACTAGAGAGTTGAAGCTCCTTAAGGATTATGTTTCAAAAATAAAAAGTTGGGGAAGTGTTACATTATCTTTTTTTGTTGTTATTGTGTACAATAATATTTGGTTTCTTGGCAGAATTATGGAATATATGGCAGGTGGGAGTTGGAGGAGGAAGTTGGGATGTTGAGAGAGAGAACAACAATGGAGAGACAGAGACAAACAGCAAATAACAGCAAGTATAAGATGCATAAACTGTTGCTGCTGCTGAGGGAAAAACATCAAAATTAGAGGAAAAGGCAGCATAGATAGAAAGGCTAAAGAGTGGCTTCAGACATGGGCACTTTCCTTTGGTCAAAAAACCAACAAAAACAGCAGATTTGATAACTCCACCAGGTTCAAGTTGAGGTAAAACTTTATGGTTCTTCAAGATATTTATATACTGTTATAGTCTGCTTGAAGAATGTTTCTTTACCTAAAGAGTTGGAATCCAGCATAAGTGTAGAATTGAATAGGATGCTTGTCTTTAGCTATTTCATTTTTACAAAATTTTAGATTCTTCTAAGCTAGTAATTTGACTAGAAGAGTTGTTCAAAACAAGACATCATGGGCAAAACCCAAATGCAGGAGCATTTACTTTCTAACAAATATACCAAGTGAAAATTACATGAAAAAGTGTTGAATCGTATCATTTTCGAGGTAAACAAAATGGACATGTAAACATAACAAATGCAACAAGTTGCTTGGAGAGAGAGAGAGAGAGTACATATAACATCACCACACCAAGTTGAAAGATTTAGAAGTAGCTCTAACCTTTCTTTAAGTACAATTCCGAGTGAAATGTGAATTAAACTTGAGATATATAAAACATAAAATTGCAACTACTCTCTTTTCAACAGTTAAGGAGAAAGCATGCTTACCAACTTTCACCACCTTCAGCTTCAGCTTCTTCCTCAATGCAATTCCAGTAGACCTCCTCAAATCTGTTTCTATTAAAGAAACTGAAGCAGGATAGGAAGAAACAATCAGTACACCGATAGGTGTTTAGTGAGATAAAATAGCCGTAGAGAATCAAGATTGAACCTTTCTTCAATCAATAAAATATACTCCAAAAAAATTGAACTAAATTGGCCTAAAAGGAAAACTATTTACAATTCAGACACACTCCAGCAGTCGTTTAGAGTTTGCATACATGAGGGAAAAAAAAAAAATCACAAAGACAAACATATTAAATTTGAGCCTTTTATAATAAAGTATCAACTACCAAGAAAAGCCATTACTGGAGATTGGCAGAAACCTATTCAATTTCAAATGAATTTCCAGAGGTAATCCTTCCATGAAAAATTACCTCTTCTCATCCGCAGGCAAATCAGCAAAACCCCTCATCCTCTCTTTGTTCTTCTCCTCCAAAACCCACGCCACCTCACCTCATGAAATTCTTGAAGCGCAACTCCAATTTTTAATTTAGGGAATTTAGGTTTACAGAAAATAATTGTAAATAATCTATATATCTATATATATAATAGTAAAATAAAGATTGATCAACGATTTTTTTTGATTATTTTGCTAAATTCTTATAATTTTGGCTAATTAATTAATATTTTAATATAATATCTAATATATATCTTCATAGATATTCAATTTGAATAGAAGTCTAATAATTTATGCCCAATTACTTATTATATAAATATATGTATTGAATATATATATATATATATTAAATTATGAATATATATATATATATATATATATTCATAATAATAAAAATATAATTAGTTAAGCATTAGATTTCGTTGCTTTACATAATAAGCATTCATGTGATTAGTTCAATATTATCGATCATATACTAATCAAAGCTTCAAATTTTGTTTAGGAAAATAAAAATGTTATATTAAATTTTTACTACAATTAAATATTTTTCACAAAGTTTAGTTTATGTCTAATACTCCCTCCGTCTTGCCGAATTCGCCTTGTTTCTTTTTTGCCTTTTTGGGACGCTTTTCCACGCTTCTCGATGATGGGTTTTAAAATGGGCTTTTAAAGAATTCTTTCTTTTACGGGATACTACGACAGAAAGAATTCTTTAAAAATCCATTTTAAAACCCATCATCGAGAAGCGTGGAAAAACGTGCCAAAAAAGGCAAAAAAGAAACAAGGCGAATTCGGCGAGACGGAGGGAGTATATTATCACACAAAAAAATCACACAAAAAAACCTTCCATCTTATAGAACTTTTTTTTAGCAACAAAAAACTTGATATGAAAAATATAATTACTTGAAAAAAAATTATCAATCGTCCAAACAATAATTGCAGTGAACAACATATGATTTCACTCCAAACGAATATTACTACTCAAGAAATAACAATCCTCACTAACCTAATCGACTTTCTTTGTCTACTACGACAAATACCAAAATAACGGGAAAATCGACAATCAAAATGAGTACAACTACAAAAAAAAATCCCATTGACCTATTTTCAATAATATCAAACAACGAGCGACTTAACATTTAAATTGAATTAAACTACTCCTAAATCAATAATCTAAATGACGGGTTGTTTACGGATTCTAATCTTACATGGAAATTCCTCTATTTTCGTGATTATTTAAATCCTCATAATTTACTTTATTAAATGACGGGCTGCAGCAAGCTTTTAGATTAATAATTTTAGCTAATTAGATCCTACTTAATGCGTTGAAGTGGAAATGCCATGTAGATAATTTTTTTTCCATTTAGGGTTAAATTTTTTTATTCGTAAGTTTTTTTTTTTTGTAGGGTTTGGTATTTTTTTTGTAGGGTTTAGTTTCTTTTTAGGGTTGAGTTTTGTTTGTTGGATTTAGTAGTTCTTTTTAGGGTTGAGTTTTTTTATGTAGGGTTTAGTTTTTTTTTTTTTTTTTGGTTAGGGTTGAGTATTTTTTTGTAGGGTTTATTATTATTATTATTTTTGTAGGGTTTAGTATTTAGGGTACTTTATTTGTTTACATGTATTTTGTAGCATTAATATTTCAGCTAATTAAATCGACAAGCACACTTTTTCCAAATAAATCGACAATGTACAAGCTTTTAAATTAATAATTTTAGCTAATTAAATCCTACTTAATGCGTTGATGTAGAAATGCCGCATAGATAATTTTTTCTATTTAAGGTTGAATTTTTTTGGTTTTTTGGTAGGGTTTACAACAAAAATATAGTATTAAAAATTCATTGCATTAGGAGGTAATATCTTTTAGTTATTATTAATACTGTAAATTGAGGTATTTTTTTTCCCCTTAAAGTTTATCTTTTGATGTTGCATTTGAATCTTTTTTTATTATAATTATTGTTTCCAATATTACTAAGTCGTAAATTTGAGATTATTTTCAAATGGATATTTTTCAAAAGAATAAACTATAGTACATCCTTAAATTGTAGTAATTGGTAAAATGGTTTGTTTTGAATAAAAAACTGACGTGAATAATTAACTCAATGTAAATAGAATCAATAAAGTTCAAATTCAATTTGGCAACAATTTGTAATATGTGGAACAAACTCCAAAGAACTTGAATTTTATAGTCAAGTCCGTCCAAATTATTGGAATTGAGATTACCAATCGGGGTGGATCTATAAAAAGAGTCATGTCAGTTTCAATTTTCATACAACTTTGGGGATCGAAAACCTATCCAGATTTGAGTTTATTAATATATTATTTTGTATAAAATTATTAGTATTTATAAATATTTAAAGTTTTGAAAATTCTAATTCTATATTTTGTCTTATTAATCAATTATATTTATTTAATTTATTGATCTCATATTGATTTATGAGAGCGACGACTTCATCAGAAACTCAAATATAATAGAATTATTCAGTTTTATCCCATATAAACATTAAAAAGACTTCACATTAACGAGAAAATTATACCATTACGGCTTATAGTTTGTTAGTAGAATAGGGACATGCAAATGAAGAAGCTTATATGTATGATGGTGCTAAATCGATTATTGAGAAAATAATTTCATCGATAGGAAAACTCAAATATGATGACGAAGTTATCCTTAATCAATATTTAAATGACGGGCTGCTTAACATTCATCCTTCAATTATATCGAAGAACAGGCGCCTTTACTTTAAATGAATATAACCACGTGAAAATATCTTATCTCTCATTGACCTATTTTTTTTTTGACCAACAGAATACTTGATATGTAAAATGTTACCAATCGTCAACTTATTTCTATATTACAATGTATACGTCACGGCTTAACATTCAAAATGAGTATAACTATATGAAAAACGGGACCTCACTTAATCTACTTTTCTATTACAATGATCAACGGGCTACTTGACATTCAAAACAAGTAAAACGAATCGAGAAATGTCACACCCTCATTGATCTTCTTTTTTTTTCCTTCATTTTTTTCTAATTTAGTTTAATTTTATTTTTTCCGAATGGATCTAACAAACTATACTCTCAAAATAAATAATTCTATTATTATTATATTTACTTGGTACGAGCTCGTACTTTATTCATTGACTTGCTACTAATCATGTGATATAAATTTCACCCAAATACACCGGAGTAGATTGTTTTAATCTTACGTCATCTCATGTCTTATACTTACATTTATCAATCCCTTAATTAATCACATCTCTCAGAATAACTTCTCTCTTAGTGATATGCTGATATATGCATGGCAAACTTCTATTTAATAAAAAAAAGGAAATTCACGAAAACGGGGAGCTAGGAATCGAAGTCACAAAATAAATGTGCCAAAATTTAGGATACAAAACATAAATCGAAGTCACAAAATTCAGAATTTTAAACAATGAATTCAATCATAGTTCTAGTACATAAATTAAAAGGCGTTCAAAGCTAATATCATAACTATAAATAACCCCTTGATTTAGTTCCACCACACCACATAATTCTCTCTCTCTCTCTCTCTATATCTATATATATATATATATATATATTATTCTCCACACTATTTTTTTTTTTTTGTCAAATAATCAAATGGCTTCTAGTGAAGTAACGTTATTGAGCTCGTGGGTAAGCCCGTATTCTCTCCGGGCCCGAATCGCCCTCAACATCAAGTCCATAGATTATCATTTTCAACAAGAAAACGTTCTAAACTCTAAAAGCGATCTCCTTCTACAATCCAACCCGGTTCAAAAAAAGATCCCGGTTTTCATCCATGAAAACCGGCCAGTATGTGATTCGTTTGCCATAGTCAAGTATATAGACGAGGTCTGGGCCCGCAATCCTCCCCTCCGATCCCTATGATCGGGGCTGTGGCCCGGTTTTGGGCCTCATACATCGATAATACAATAAGTCCCTGATCGATCTTGTTTTCGTAGGTAATTAATGAACGTCAATAAGGAATAAATGAACACGAAAGTAAAATGAACACAAAGGAATTACGTGGTTCGATCTATTGGAATAGATCTACGTCAATGGGACGGAAAGAATATGGATATTATTGCTAGTATGAGATGCTCATATGGAGTTTGATTCTAATACAAAGTCTATTCCTATAAGGACTCTTTGAACTTATCTTCCTCTTATGGGTTGGCATCCGAGCTTCTATATCTCTCTTGGAGCTTGAGTTGTAGTCGATGTAGGAGTCTTGGTTGCCTTGGTGAAGAAGTTTCTCTTTCTTAGTTGGGCCGAGCTGCGTAGGCCGAGCTTAACTGTCGGGCCCCAATTATATTGAGCCTGATGCTTGGGCCTAGGAGCTGGGCCGTATACTATCAGTCCCCTTTTATATGGATTCAGTCTGATAGTGTAATATTTTATATTATATCGTTAGATAATTGTCACGTGCTAATAATATTTTTAAAAACTGTAATAATTAAAAAATTTATAATGAAAAATAAATGGTTTTGGAAATATTGTGAAAACGTGGCAATCATTTAACAGAGCAATAGAAGATGCCACACACACTACTAGGCAATAGATGATCAGAATCACATTCACATCCACATTATTTGGAATTATATAATACTAATACTTGATTTTTTATTTTTTTTACGAATTTAATTAATTTGTAGTAGTTTAAACATCTTATACTTCCTCCGTCTCGCTATGTTTGACACTTTTTTTTCGGCACGGGAATTAAGACGGAAGTGATTAGTGTGTAAAGTGTAATGTGTGTAGGGATATGATGCTTATGTATTTATACATATTTCCAGCCACCAACCCCCGGTCCCGACATTTTAGGGGTCTTAGGGGAAAAAATAAATAAAGGCCATTTAATTATATCATACTTATTAAGAGACCACATTTAGTATAACTAGCAGAGATTACGTGCATTGCATGTAAATATATATATTTTTAATTAATTTTGAAAAATATGTTAAAAATAATATATATTTTTTTTACATTTAATTACATCATATTTATTATTTATTAATGTGAGTTTTATGATATTGCCCCTTTTCATCATTAGTTACTGTATTAATTTGGGGGCCTTGCCGATTAAATTTCTATTGTTACCCAAAAAAAAAAAATCTATTAAAAAAAAGGGCCATTACGGGTTGGGCCCTAGGCGGCCCAGTACCGGCCCACGATGTCAGTATTAAGTTTTGAATTGGAACTTTCGCTCTCTCTCTCTATCTATAAATAGTAGCCCTTAGAAACAAGTGGGGAAGTGGGGATTGAAGATTCAAGGCAGTGCGGAGTGAATTCATCGATCGATCATCGTTCGTTCAAGAAGAAGATGGAAGGCAATGGTGTAAGTAGATATTAAATTGCATACTTTTAAATAAATGATTGATGCATTTAAGTTTAAGAATTACGTAGAAAAATCTCCGATGATCATCTTCTTGCATTGATTCTTATTGATTCTGCTCGATTGTTCATGAAGTGTAACTGCGTTCCAAAAAATTAGGGTTTGTTCTTGAGGGTTCTGTTTGTTCATGATGATGATGTAATTCCGATTAATTTGCGATTTGAATTAAAAATCAAATACAGTAAGTAGTGTACGATTAGGAATCTTGATGGTGATGATGTTATTTGCGAGATGAATTGTGATTAAATTATTTTCAATTTCTTTTCAGTCGGTCTGCAATTCGCTCAACAGCTCAACTGGAGAGAGATATGGAGGTATTGGAAGATGTTCTTGGAACATTGGAAAGACGGCAAAAAGATGGAGAAGATCTACAATGATAACCTAGAGGCTCAAGAACGAGAGCGGAAGGACAAAGAAAGGCTGCTAGAGCTTCAACAGAGGAAGCATGAAGACAACGCTGCCGCTGCCGCTCCTTTGCCGACCGCGACTCCATCCGCTCCGCGTCCGAGGGAGATATACTTCTACGATCGGGAGGTGCCGCCACTTGGGTTCCCCAAGATCTGGCGCGCGCCGGGATTCTATCCCCAGTAGAGTAGCCGCCGCCCCCGGCCTTTGCAGGATACTCCGGCCTTTTCCCGACGAGTCGCGGGAAAAGGCCGATGATAGTAGTATTACATGATTGATTGCTCCGGTGCCGTCGCGCGCCGAAGATAGTATTTTTTTTTTAAAGTAGTGTCTGGTATCTCTCTTTCTCATATTGCTCCGGCGCCGTGAGATTACTCCGGCGCCGATGATACCCGATTGCTCCGGCTCCGCCGATGATATTAATAATAAATACATATGTTCTTTTTACTTTACTTTAATTAGTACATAAGCATATATATAGTATTTCGAGTTTCAAATTAGTAATTGATCTTATAATTGTTGAAAGAAATTAAAATAGTGGGTTTTAATTTTGATTTTGATGATCGATCATCTATTCTAGCCGGACTAAAAAGTGTTTAATCAGAAGCAATTCAAGCATTATACTTCTTGTGTCCCCCAAATTCATGCTCATTTTTTTTATTCGGCCATGATGTGATTTGATGTGATTGGCTACAAATATATATATTTTAATATATAATAATTTATATATTTATGCTAAACATTTTTTAGGTTAGTACGAAAGTTCATATAGTGGTACAATTTATGCATTTTAAACAAATTAACTATATCATTTATTTGATGAGTACTATATATATTAAGAATTTGTTACTACTTTTTTTTATTGAGAGAACAAATACTACTATGTAATTAATGATATATATAAGTTGATGTTCAGAAAAAATAAAAATAATAATAAATGGGATTAAAATGTAAATTTATATATTTTCTTGGTACGTGTAATTTAATAATAGCAACACTTAAAGAAAAATGAAGTAATAATACCCTAAATTTTTTTTAAAAAAATGAAGTAATGAGTAAGTTGCTTGTAGTGAAAATTAGGCCATCCCCAACGCGCCGGATCGCTGGGGTGCGCCGCCCCAACCGATCCCGGATCGGTCTTGCTCTCGCGTTGGGGAATGCGAGATTGCCGGGGAGTGGTGCGGAGGAGCGTGGTGAGATCGCTCTGCCTGCTGACGTCATTATGATGTCAACAAGACATTTTTTTTTTATTAAATGAATATTCCGAAAATAAAAAAAAATTAAAATTGAAGAATAGCCGTTGGGCTATCCGTTGAGCATCAAACGGCTCTTTCCCAAATTTCCCTATAAAATACCACACACACCACACACCACATATCACTTTACACACAAATTCATCTTCAATTTTCCACAAATTTCTCCAAAAATTCCCCCAAAAAAAGTCTTTCTCATCGAGTTCTTCGAGCGACGCCGACGAAGTGCCACGAGCGTTCCAACAACTGAGAAAATCACACTAACTGATCCAATCTATACTCGAGGAGCGACAACAGATGACGGAAGACGACCAAACAAGGCGCCGATGACGTCTGGCACAGAGGTCCTATATAGAGCGAAATCGTTTCGGCGGTGCTGCCCAACTGATGGTGGATTAGTTTTCATGTAATGTCTACTATTTCAATTTAATAAATAAAATTAATTTTAATGGGTGTGGTTTAGAATTAAATTAATTAAAATGAATTATTAATTGAAATATAAAAAATGTAAGAAATAAAAAAATGAAAAAAAATAATAAAAAAATAGGAGAGATCCCTCTCCACCGGAAAGTGGGAGAAATCCCACTTTATTGAGATCAACATTGTGGGTGACCTTAGAACGCAAACCCATTGGATTCCATGTTTGTCTTATTTACATGTACTTTTTTTTATTTCTTTTCTATCTCATATTCCTTGGTTAATGTCCAATAAATTGAAAAGTACGAGCAAAACGTATATTCCTTTTCCGGTTGATTAGAAACACTATTAACTACTATAAGTAAACTAGCACTACTATATATATGTGAACACAATTTAGTTCTAAGGATTCTAACAAAAGTCGTCGGAATTTTTTTTATTGACATGCTAATTAATAGCTAATCGATAGATTTAAGCGGGCCTTCTTTGAAGAAGTGCCCTATTATTGGGCCGAATGTTACTTCTTAA
This sequence comes from Mentha longifolia, assembly GCA_001642375.2. Classification (NCBI taxonomy): domain Eukaryota; kingdom Viridiplantae; phylum Streptophyta; class Magnoliopsida; order Lamiales; family Lamiaceae; genus Mentha; species Mentha longifolia. Next base: position 25,374,480 of record CM038121.1, read on the forward strand.
TCCACAGAAGAGCCCGTATTTCTCTGTCTTCTTCTTCTTCTTCTTTTTTTTTTTTTTTTTTTTTTTTTTTTTTTTTTTTTTCCTTCTTCTTCTTTTTCTAGTTGTGTATATTTTTTTATTTAAAACTATACAGAATCATGCTTACAGCTATACAAAATTATGCTTATGGTATATAATTGTGCTTACCATAAGCATAATTTTGTATAGTTGTAAGCATGATTCTGTATAGCTGTAAGCATAATTCGCACTTCTCACACTAGGATTTATTTGCATGTGAACTCTTCCCTATATATATATATGTATACGTGCACACATATATATTAAGCACGCAATCACCTTCGAAACCTCTTTTTTATGATATTTTGTCCACAATTTTTATTCGAGTTGGTTACAAATTTTCCCTCTAAATTAACTTGATTGTAACACAATTAACCATATAATTAATCAGGATTCAGATCCTCTATTACCTAACGGTGTGACATCCACTATTGCATCATTATATGACTATCACATGTCTACAATATTTTCAAAATCACTCATTTTTCGTTATGATTTTTTTTAATTATTGTTGATTTTAAAATACTTTGTACACGTGGCAATCATCTAACGGTATAATAAAGAATGTCACACTATTAGGAAATAGATGATCCGAATCCAATTAATCAAGTACTTTAAAAATAAAATGAAATAAAATAAGAGCATATCTCAAAGCGGCACACTCCAAAACAATCCAATTACAGTATACATTACCTATCCTTATTGCCATGGGATCTTCTATTGCCTACCCATGTGACATCTTCTATTGCATTCGTGGATGGAGAACATGTGGCAAATCCTAAGGGTTTAAAAATTTCAAAAGTTAAGGTATATATTTTCCTTATATAAATCTTAAATCGTCAATCATTAATTATGTCACATGTCATTCATTCACAATTGCAATAGAGGATGCCACATGGGTAGGCAATAGAACATCTGATCCGGTCCTTATTACCCAAATTTAGGAGTTACTTCCAATAATCACCAAATAATTGGTGCTGACGTGGACATAATTAATCAATTGGAAAAATTAATTTTCGGCGCAGGGAATGGTGACGTTAAGTTGACCCTCATCGCATGGATCCCACAGCTGCACCCTGATCGCCTACTAAATAGACTCCCACAAGTGTATGGGTTTGATTGTAGTACAATGGAAATCAAGGTCGATCCTCGGAGACTAGATCGATAGAAGTGCAAGTACCATTACTAAATTGCTTGGGTTTATCTAAGCTAACGAATATTTTTGGTTTAGTTTTAGAATTAACTACTTAAAGCAAAAGAGACTAAGTAAATGAAAACATGCAAGTAAACAAAGTGATTAGAAATCAAAGGAGGAAAGCTATCCTAGAGACTTGGCATCAATGATTTTGCAAGTGAATTGGTCATAACCACACTAATCCTATGATTGGAAATTACTTAATAAGGCGATCACGAATTAGATTTGGCCCCCTCCCGGACGACCAATTCCGTAGATTACTAGCTAGAAACGTTGTCCCCAACCGAATGCTAGCATATAACTCCAAAAAGTACTTAGGATCAATTGCCCTCACTCAACTCTCAACCTCCCGGTTTATTGAATTAAAGTGCCTATTAATCACAATTCTATATTGAATCTCATCTCCCGAATTTTGATCCAATATCAATCAATCATGTTTAAAAGGTAGCTAATCAATTAAACAAGCATTTAAAGCATGATTAATAAGAATAAGCAAAAACCCAATCATATAATAGCATGATCAATCACAATCCATTACAAAATCACTTAGCCAAATCTCTAGAATAAAGGAAATTAGCCACACAT